>JAEQBH010000130.1:0-147217 GCA_016808115.1 Tetrastigma voinierianum | reverse complement strand
TGTTGATACTGTTTGAGAAGAAACGCAGAGGTTTTTTTTTTCAGCACCGCCGATCCGAAGACTACTATAAAACCCTAGTCTCTTGTAGAGGGGGGCTTTACAGGTCGGGCAGGCCGAAGACGAATTGGGCTGTCGTTAGGCTTCAGCCCAATTGTTTTCTCCTCTGACAAGAAAATATTTTCTCCTCAATTAAATAGAATTTAAAAACTGATTAATCCTAAAAACCTATTACAAGTTATTCTACTCAAACTATCTTTATAAATATTTTTAAAAGAAATCGTATATAAAATGTTTCTTTAAGTGATTCTTTAATACTAAAATAATATTTTGTTATAAATAATAAATAATTATAGGTGAATAACCATACATTTCCTCCTGTTATAAATAACGCATAAATATATGTGAATGATTATATGTCTTCTTCATGATATTAATGATTGTAAGAACCCTATAAATGGAGGTTTTATTAAATGAAATATAATGAAGTTTTATCTTCTCTCCATCTTCCTCTCCTACCTTCTCTCATTTTTTTTCTCTTTCTCTCCATATTTTCCTTATTTTCATAATACGTTATCAACATGACCAAAAACACGCAAATGTGAAATGTTAGGATGATAACCTAGAGTAAGTTGTAATGGTAATAAATCTTGATTGGCTGTAGGACGAAGGCGAATTAAATTCGCAACGTGTATAATAGCATGCCCCTATGTAGATAAAGACAATTTGGTTTTCAAAAGTAATTGCCTGTACTAATCAATCAGAACGTTTGATGTGTGATTTAACTAACCCATTATGAGTATGAACACAGCACAGTTATCAACATCTAAGGCCAAGTGACATACAATGATTAAGAAAGACATGAGATGAAAACTCACCAGCATTATCAAGACGAATTGTCTTGATAGGGTGGTCAGGGAATTGTGTTCTGAGTCGAATTATTTGAGCTAGTAATCTAGCAAAGACAACATTTCGAGTAGATAGAAGGCCTACATGAGACGATCGAGTGGATGCATCAATTAAACCATGTACAATGAAAGAGACCCAATAGGGGGTGAATGAGTCCACAAATATCCCCTTTGAATATAGTTCTAGGAAATGCGTGGTATCTTATTATTAATCTCGTGAAAGATGATCTAATAATCAATTTACCTTGAGAACAAGCAACACAAGTAAAACCTGGAGATGTTGAGATTTGTCTGCTTCTTAATGTGTGGCCGTTAGAATTTTGAACTATGCGGCGCATCATAGAGAGTCCTGGATGTCCAAGTCGTTCATGCCAAAGAATAAATGTTTTGGAGTCATTGAACTTCTGGTTCATGATAGCATGAGATTCAATACGTCTAATAATTGTTTGATATAACCCACATGATAAAGCATAGCTTAGTTGTTCTGGGTAAGATTTGCTTTTTTTTCCGTATAGTAGAGGTACGAGTAGATACTCAAGCCCATCACGATTCATAGTTTCAATGTGATATATATTTCGACGAATATCCTTGAAACTAAGTAAATTTCTATTATATTATTAAGAATAAAGAGCATCAACAATTGAGCTTAGGTTATCAAGGTATCAACAGTAGCTCTTCTAGAGCCTTTAATGAGGTCAACATGACCTGATATATTATAAACATTAAATTGAACTAATGTTAAATTTGAAAAATATTTCTTATCATGCAAAATTGTGTGGGTTGTAGCACAATCAATAAGGCATGTATCTCCGACGGATGATATATAATTGATAAAGTTTGAAGAAGGATCTATATATCTTCAAAAATAAAGACAAATTTAAGTAGAAATAAACATTGAAGTATCTATTAGATAAATAATAAGCTCAACATGAAAAATGATACAAAACAATATAATAGCCATATATGTTAGACATTGCCATTGCCATTGCCAATCAAATGGTTAATTTTTCCACTTGGGTCTTCAAAGAAGTCAGAGACATCAAGATGAGTTAAAGACATTGCATCATCACCATCAATGAAATTGGCATCACAATCGGTTGTGCGCTCGCATTAATAATGTGACACCCTATCCTCGAGGTCCCGCTGAACTCGTCAACTCCGTGAACTCGTGGGATATCGGGTGCCCCGATGTCACACTCACATGTCTCATATATCGAGAACCATTTTTTTTATAATTTTCTTACAAATAACCAATTTCTTATAATATTTCACAAGAGCTTCTGATACAAATCATTTACACTTACATGCCAAAGTAAACTAAAACTAGATTATTCTATTATATTTTACAAAATGCTTCGCCACAACTACTTCTTGTACTCACGGCCCATGACGCCGCCTTCTCTCGCACTCGAAAGGGGGTCCCACGACGCGCTGAAGAAAGTCTCAATAGTTGATACTTCCTTATAAGGGTTACTCTCTACCTAAGTGCACATGCAATGATCAAACCCACACACATTCAAGTGAAAATGTCTACAAGAATGTCGTATGTCATGCATGGAATGTCTTCATGCCAATATCCCGAGTCACTCACCGACTCCCCCACACATGCTTATGCCAAGTGTGACAACCGTCATCGAGAAAATCTAATGACACACATAGATCAAGCCCCACGCCCACCGCGACTCCAATGCAAGTGCCAATGGGGCAACTAATCCCAGTCAATCCCGACTCCTATCATATAACTCGAAGCTCCATGTTAAGTGTGTGTCTTATTTTGGGCAATGTAACTTTCTTGACATACCGCTGGTCTCTTACAGAATCTTATTACAGAATTTTTCGGATCACATTGCGGGTCTCTTACACCCAAAGTTCCAAGCTTTTCACCTGAGGAGATTAACGGTCCCCTTATTGCTCCGCCCAACACACATTAATTTATTTTCATTTGTTTTATTCATTTTATACCACCATGAGTCTCACCGACATTGTCCGTTTGAAGCCACTACACATTCACCAAGCAGCCAGAATTTACCATTCTATGCACCCACACCCAACTCGACGCGATAATATTATGCATATGCACGTTACTGCCATGCCCTCTCATGTTACATGTAAGATGCACACTACAGAATCATTCTACCGCTGTACTTCATATCAACTACCATGCAAACATATTTCGCAAGCATATAAGTTCCATATATTTCATGCCAATATATATATATACATATATCCTATCAAGCATATTAGCATCCATCAATCCATGACTAAACAATTTATGTCATGCAACCTTCCTTAGGCTAACTCATGGCAATTCCTACCCAACACAGTAGCCTATAACATGTCATGCAATGGTCATGTCCAAAACCCGGCTAATTACATCGACACAACTAAGCTCACTGCACACTTGGTGCAAAACATAGATTTCAGTGAAGTTATGATCATCCCCTATCCTCCATAGGCACATGGATGAAATCTTGACTCAATGAGCTTTCCATATAGTCCAAGAACACCTGAAGCGGAGTTCGGACGAAGAAGTTATGGTCAATCAAGTCGAGGTCACACATGAATAGCCGTACTTAGTCGACACCCTCTAGCCAACCAAAGAGCCTCGGAAAACATAAATTTCAGCAGGTTATTTTCACCCACTGTCCTCCATAGGCATATGGATATAATCTTGACTCAATGGGTTTTCCATAGAGTCCAAGAACACCTGAAACGAAGTTCGGACGAAGAAATTATGGCCGTTCGAAGTTAGAGGTCACACATGAATAGTCATTCCTAGCCAGCCAGCCCTAGCCGTCTAGCAGCCCTAACCGCTAGCCGGCAGCCTTAACCGCTAGCCGATTGACCTTAACAGCTAGTCGACTGTCCTAACCGCTAGCAGGCTGGCCCTAGCCACTGGCCTACGGGTCTCTAGCCACTGGGGCCGTTTATCCCAACCGCTAGCCTTCCGACTCCAATCGGCAATGGGCCGTCCTAACCGCTAGTCGCCTATCCTAACCGCCAGTCGCACGACCTTAACCGCCAGTCGTCCTAACCGCGACGGCCAAGGCCTTACCACTGGGCCGTCTGGTCCCAACCGCTGCTGGCTCGCCTAGCCATCAGCCTGGCTGGCCCTCACTGCACAAGAGTCTCTGAACCGTACCTTCGGCGACCTAACTCGTTGCCGACAAAATTATCCGCAACAGGCTGGATCTTAACCTACTTCAACCCTTCTACTTATACTATTCAGGGTAAATGGACCATAACTTAGGCTACAGAGGTCCGATTTGGGAAATTTAAAAGCCTAACATCGCTTCACCGACGCTATACAATTTATTTGAAGGGACTTCATCGTCAAATTCTTATTTCTCACCCAAAAACTAGTCCTAAAGTCCGCCACGCGTATGGATCAAAACAGTGGTAACTTCCATGGTTCAAAATGCAACCAACCATTCCTGGGCAAGACACCACCACACAACCTCAGAAAACAACCAAAGTAGAGAAGACCTACCCTCTTGAGTTTGTCGAAACTCCCTTCGCTTCCTCGGTCTCTTACTAGAAACTCACGGAAAGACTTTTCTTCTGATCCACCCAGAACCACCTAAGCCAGCTGGAAACCCAGAGAAGGTGGAGCTTCCTCTCTGCTTTCTCCCCATTTTTCTCTTTTTCCTCATTTTTCCCTTTTCCTACCTTATTGTTAAGTCTAGCTCAAGTTCGAGAGTTATTTTTACCACATGTTAATACCTTATCGCTCCTCGATTGGCCCTTACACCCATTCATTATCTACCTCTACTTCCCTCTCAAATCATTTGTCACACATGTCTTATGGGTCCCACTTGAGCCTTTTGTTTGATCGATTTCTCGCATTTTTGATATATACACCGCACACTTCAACATGTGCCAAGTGTCCTCGTATTACTTTTCGATGCTCAAAAGGAATTTCGACCGGCCCCTGAATCTCACCACCCGACGTGGTAGCTAGATTTAGTGAGACTATTCTGTGCAGGAGTCCGTTGTTATTCAAGATCTAGAAAAATTTCAGATTTTTCTATTGAAATTACCGTTTTACCCTTTCTTAGAAAAATTGAATTTTCTCAGGTTTTACAAATAAAGTTGGTTTCAATTTGTTTTCCTTTTCCTTTAATGGAGGCCTGATAAAGGTTAACCAAATGTTTAGCCGTACAACAAGTATGTGACCCACTACCTTTCATCCCACATATGTGGATTCAGTCTCATAAGCTTGTTTGTTATTTGGCCCTGTTGCTTTTTCAAACGTCTCTGAATAATTTAACTTCTGGTTATTGGATCTATTTTTCTTGTTTTGAGGTGGACCATGAATATCATGATTCCAGGAATTATGATGATGTAAATCCCGAGAAAATTCTAATTTTCTTAAAAAGGGTAAAATGGTAATTTCGGTCAAAATCCGGAATTTTTCTAGATCTCGGATAACAAAACAGACTTCACAATTGGAATCGCCTTAAGTAAATCTATACCATGTCGAATTTCGTCGAATTCAAAACGCTGGACTGCACTGCCATAACGAAAGAGAATATGACACTTCGCAGACATTTTGAGTGGCTCACAAGCAGCTATGTGTCGTGCATTTAGTCTGACAAGGAGAGCTGGCAAAGCCCATGTGACATGTGGCACCTCCTAATTGGATGGAAATCCAAAGTGGGTGGATAAAGTGGATAAAGAAATTCAATGAACCAATGATGGCTTGACAAGTGGCAAGCGAGGGAACAAAAGAAGACACTTTCCTCCATTCGTCCCACGCGGCAAAGTAGAGGGGGAGAACATATTTTGAAAAAAGGGAGGGTTTTTAGAGAGAGAAAGTGTCCAACTCTGGGATTTCTGTTCTGATCGGTCTGCCTTCGTCTGCCAAGAAGCAAGTTGTTCTTATCGCCGCAAGGGCCACGCCAGTGGGACATCCTGCCAGGAGTTTCCGACAACTCCGGGAGGTAGGGGTTTTCTCCTACTTGGTTTATTTTCGGTTTAAGGACTTTGTAAATGGTTGGGATGACATGAGGCCGTGAGAGGCCGTTTGATCGGTCTTGTACATTGACCCAAAATGTCAAAATTTGAACCTCGCTTTCGACATTCATGGACCTGTTTTGGGGCGGTTTGTGTTATATTTGTGAGTTTTGTTTGATGTTAAATAACACAAATTTTATTGGTGTGTGTGAGGCCTCTAAAATGGCCACATTTTGGTTCCATGGAAGTAGAACTCGACAAAGTTGATGAGTGTGGGTCATTCCACGGACAACCCACATGACTGCTTTCTTTTGGACTTAAAAACAAATTGATGTGCTTGTTGGACCGAACATGTCCACGTGAATTTGCTTGAATTTGATGACTTTAAATTGTGTATGGAAAATGAGATGTTAATGCATGCTAATTAATGTGTTAACATGATGCTTGAATTATATGAAATATAATTGTGTGTGAGCAATTGAAATTGGATAAATTCAGTTAGTATATGCATGATTTATATATTAACACGAATTGTTTGGAAATAGCATAATGCATTCCCTATGCATCGGGGCACCCTAGAATGTAGGTGTGAGTGCATGACATGAAAGAAAATAAAAAAGGAAAATGGTTGTGAAAAGAATTTCAATGGAATATTTTCCGGAGAATTGGGTTGGGAGATTGTCCAACAATTCACGCTCTGAGCCCATAAATTGTTTCGTAGAGTTATCCAACAAATTCGCTCCGAGGTTGTCCAGATTTTAATTAAACCCAGAGTATGTTTTCGAGAACAAAACTTTTTGTTTTGAAAACTATGCTTCTCACATTTGGCTATACGTTGTGGAGGAGCCTGAGGGCTCCAGAAGTGGAAAGGGTGAGTCACATTCTCATCCATATCATGTAGATATTTAAGTAGGATCATGTATTTGCTTGAATGTGTTTGTGTTGAACCATTACATGAGCATTTAGGTGTGAAGTAACCCATGTAGGATAATTCCACTACTGGGCATTGCTCACCTTGTCGAGGGAACATTATTTCAGGTATAAGGATCGTTTTCAAAGACAACGCTCATTAGAGTGTCGTTTGAGAAGAAAAAGCCGATATGTGGCTTTGATTGGTTATTTTGTAAAACATGCATTAGAATTCTAAATTTTAATATATGTTTGTACAGAAGATAATTAACTCTTGAACTATTGTAATTAGTTGGTTAGATTTTTTGGTGAGTATTAATGTATGGGCCTAAGTGGCCATTTTTACTATGTATGGGTCTCATGATATGAGACACAATAAAAGCCTACGTTGATTTATGGTCAACGAGATCCCCTGGTTTAAGGCCAAGGTGTGACCTCGACCACTACTCGCCCATAATAATCCACGACCACCGCCCACGCTCCAATTTCTATGATTAGAAACCGATATAGCATCGCTTCTGGGCCACGACACGATCCAATAGGACGGGATTGATGATTTTCAATAAAAGTTCATTGTTTAGCTCAGCTACTAGAAGACATGCCATTAATTCAGAATATTAGGTAAAACGATGTTCTCTATATTGCTGCTACATGAGCATATTAGAGGCATAAGAAGTCGTATATGTTTTTTCAAGCATATCCTTATCAATGATCTTTTCTCCACATAATTTTAGCTAAGAGCTAATTTTAAACAAAGTGGAATTGTAGTCACTGACATATTTGAAATCTTGTAATCATAAATGAAGCTAATCATAACGAGTTTTTGGAAGTATAACTGTCTTTTGATGGTCATATCTTTCTTTCAAACTATCCCAGAGGATTAATGGATCATTGACTCAGAAAGGCCTTGGTACCATCCTCGCGTAAGGACATAAAGGCCTCATGCCGATCCCGTAGCATGCCAGATTTCTCGATTGTATTTCAAGATTCATAGCATCCAAGTGGATTTTAGCTTCTAAAATCCAAGATAAATAGTTATTGCTCGATATGTCAAGGGTAGCAAATTTGAGCTTGGTAATCTTAGGAATTTTTCTAAAACAATTAACAATATATTAATAAAGGAAAGTATAAAAAACAAAAAGGTATAAGAGTTTAAGTGGCTTTTAGTTTAAAACCAGGACCTCAAGTCCTAGGTTCAATTCTTTGTAAAAGCCTCCTTTTTTTTTTTTTTTTGTAATTTAATCATTGATTGATTTATTTTTAAACAGGAATATATTTACAAAACACGAATAAATTTGTTATTTATTTTTAAACAAGATATTTATTTTTAACTAAAACAAGAATATATTATCCTTTTATTGAACTAAAACAAATATAAAAATCCTATTATTTTGTTATATATTTTTAAACAAGAATATATTATCCTTTTGTTTAACTAAAACAAATATAAAAATCCAAATGGAATAATAGGAAAATTTTGTCTAATTCTTTTCGGAAAAATTTCAGTTTTTTCATGGTTCAAAACAAATTCCAGAAAAGAAAGATTTTTTTTTTTTTGTTTTCAAGCTACAGGCTTATGATTCAGGTTCTGAAACTGATAGCCTTAATACTTTTGTTTTCTGACTTTTATGATTCAATTTGGAAATTTAAAATTTTCATATTTCAAAACTTCAGGTTTTGAAATTAATAGTAAATAGCTTCAGGCTATACAATTTTCATCATATATATATTTTCAATATTCCTTCAACATAACTTCTCGTTATGGAAGATCTCCTCAACAGACTTTGAACACCATACCCTTTGACATAGCTTCTGGCTATGAAAATCATGAGTCAGATAATTCATATATGGTTTTAAAATTAAAATTAACATGAAATATTTGGAGATGGATATGAAGATGGAAATATACCTTCTTAGGTTTGTGAGTTAGATCTTCCTTCCTGGGTTTGTAAGACGAGTTGAAAATTTTGGTCTACTGTTTATGTTTCAATTGCCCCCACACATCCAACTAAACTAGGTCCTCAACATTGTCTTTGTCATGCCCCAATCCTTGCTTAGGCGGAAGAGGGTGAATGCGGCACAGACTGAGACTCCTTTACTTGAGTTACTGACATTAGTGGGCCCATTTCGAAATATAATTGAATGTATCAGAATATAACTTAAACTTAATCCATAAGGAAATAAAACTTTTAACACTATCACCATAATGGTGTTCAAAATGTCCTGTACAAATATTTGAGTTTCATTGACTTATACATAAACAAGTCCTATTATGAAAAAAAACTTTACATGTACATATTCAAAATCAGAGGTAGCGACCTATAGATGTTGACTCCTATTGCTATGTTGGCCCCCTGCGTGCCGTACGGCTGAGAGATGTCCTCTTCAATACCTACACGGATGAAACTCCCGTGCTAAGCTTATAGTTTAGTGGGAAAAATATAACATATATGACCATATTCATTCTTCATAATACATAGTACTTTTTATTTTACTGTAGCTCTATCACATTTTTCAATTCAAATCATTGTTTTCATGTTACATGGTTCCTATAACCATTTCATTTATTTTATCTCATCTTGTGTCTTGCCTGCATATTCCAAGAAGCGGATACTAGTATAAACTGTATGTACTCGAAGGTACTGTCACTGTATGAGACAGTGATCCTGTATTGTAATGACCAAAACAGAGCCATTGTAATGACCAAAACGGGGCCAACTATATCATGTAATCTCTAATAGGCATGCCTACCTATCCATCTGTCTGCGGACATATGCAGACAATCAATCTTATTACATTTTTATTCATGTTCAAACTATGCACATCTCATGTACATGGATAATGTCAATAACCTGTATTCACATGAGATACTTTCAGACAGTTCCTTTATACATATACTATAACTATTACTTTTATCATAACCTATATGATCATGTTCTCAGTATTGCTTGTATTTTTGTTCATATAACAATCACTTTTATAATTCTTTTACAATTTCATTTATTCATTTGAATATTTTTATACCAAAATATTTCCTGCAAATAGAGCCCCCTTTAGATGGATTTCTGGGTACAATGAGGTCCAAATTTGAATACACTTATTTCAAGGAGATTTGTTCTCCTAGAAGTCTAGTTTATCCAGAAATTTGAATCACTCAATTTGGATGAGTGATGGCCTAAACACAAAAGCTGTACCAAAACAGACCAGAAACTACCTGAAAATAGAGCTTCACTTTGACGAATTTTCTAGGTACAATGGGATCCAAATTTGAAACACTTATTTCAATGAAATTTGTTCTCCTATAAGTCTAGTTTACTCAGAAATTTGAATCACTCAATTTGGATGAGTGATGACCTAAACACTAAAGCTGTACCAAAACAGACTAGAAACTACCTGAAAAACAGAGCTTCATTTTAACGGATTTTCTAGGTCCAATGGAGTCCAAATTTGAATACACTTATTTCAAGGAGATTTATTCTCCTAGAAGTATAGTTTACTCAGAAATTTTAATCACTCAATTTGGATAAGTGATGACTAAGTTATGGCCTAAACACTAAAGCTATACCAAAATAGACCAAAAACTGCTCGAAAACAGAGCTTCACTTTGACGAATTTTTTGGGTCCAATGGGGTCCAAATTTGAATACACTTATTTCAAGGAGATTTGTTCTCCTAGAAGTATAGTTTACTTAAAATTTTAATCACTCAATTTGGATGAGTGATGACCAAGTTAGGCAAAAAAAAAATGTGGGTTTTGGAAAATTTTTGACAGCATCTCCCCTAAAACCCAAACATTTGCTTTATACAAACATTATTCAATTAAGGACCACAACTAACTCAAACAACCATATAACTAAGCTGAGACCAACAACCATCATTATTATGCAAAGTTAGGGTTTTCTCCAAACCCAAACATCATCAAAAGGGTTTAGTTTTGTTTGCTACCTTAATCTTTCTTTTCTCTCTTATTTTTATTTTTCTTCATTCTTCTTCTGATTACCAAAATCCTTGATCACATGGAGCAAAATCACCAACTTTTCTCTTATTCTCTCTCAACCGTAACTCCTAAGTTTCAAACCCAAAGGAGAAATGTCTTTTAGAAGACCAAATTTAGTCTTATCTCTATTCTTTCATAAGGCCATGTTTCAATGTCATTTTGTTAAGTTTTCAATTTTTTGCATTGAAGTCCTCATTTCTCTTCATTTATACTTAGATTTCCTATCAAATATTCTACAATGGCATATAAACTTAGCCTTCATGATCTGTCCTAATGACATTTTACTATTTTGCATCTTTTCAGACACTCTATTTTATCATTTTCGTTCCTAACAATATAAATTCCGAAAAAAATATAATTTTAACTTATTTTATATCCTAAACATGTTATAAAACTTAGGTATATTTGGAGTGTTGCTGCCTGGTATCTATGTCGATTTTTGATCTTTATCTATTATTAAATATATTGTGCCCCTTAGAGGTAAAGTTTTTACTACTTGTTTTGCAGATTGTCATTTTGATGAAAACATTTCCCCACTATTAGGGAGAAGAAAGCCAATTCCAAAAGAATGACGAAAAATTATATGGAATGAATCCTCTTTATCACATCTTGATCCCCCTACAAAGTAATCTGAACAAGAAGTTCAAAAGATAATTCATTTACAAGATCTTCCAAATAGATTACCCGATGCTTTTATTGATTCAACGAACGTTACAAAATCACATGTACAAGTTGTAAATATCCTAGCACAGATTGAAATTTCAATGGGAAAATTTGAAAGTAGAATGGCTAATGAGCCTAAGCCACAATTAAAACGTGGACGACCTCTTGGCTCAAAAGAAATAATTCCTAGAAAAAGGAAAAGTGTTCAAATTAATGTTCTTGAAGAGCATACAAATATAAAAGGATCAAAAGAGATAGATCTTGAGCCCCAAGTTGATGAACAAGCAACCCTTGAAGAGGCACTAATCAAACAGTTATCTCTTGAGACTGCACCTATTCATAACAATGAAGAGATCCCTATCAATTACATAAATGAGGAGGGTAATATATGGGATCAAAATACTACCCTTATAGATGATGTTTTTTCTTTCCAAGTAGCTATGGACATCATAAATAATGATGAAGATCAAGAGCCACAAAATATGGATGAATGTCGACAACAACATGACTAGTTATAGTGGAAAGAAAATACAGTTGAAATCACTAGCTAAACGAAAGGTATTTGGCCTAGTAGTCCAAACACCTACAAATATACAACCTGTTGGATATCGATAGGCATTTGTACAAAAACGAAATGAACAAAATGAAATCGTACGATATAAAGTATGACTTGTGGCATAAGGTTTCTCACAAAGGCCTGAAATTGACTATGAGGAAACATATTCTCCGGTGCTAGATGCAACCACATTTCTCTATTTCATATGTTTTGCGATCTCTTAAGGACTTGATATGTGGCTAATGGATGTAGTCACAACCTATTTATATGGATCTATAGATATTGATGTATATATGAAAATCCCTGAAGGATTTAAATTGTCTGAAGCAATGAATTCACAACCATGGAGCAGCACTAATTGCTGTAACGATCCTTATGGGTTAAAACAATCGCTGAATGGTACAATCAAGTATTAATATTACTCAAAGAAGGGTATGTGAATGATCCAATTTGCTCATGTGTTTTTATTAAGAAAACAACAATTGGATTTGCAATCATTGCGGTATATGTGGATGATTTAAATTTAATTGGAACTCCAGAAGAGCTCATTAAAACAACTAACTACTTAAAGAAGGATTTTGAAATGAAAGATCTTGAGAAAACAAAATATTGTCTTGGCTTGCAGATCGAGTATTGTTCAAATGGTGTGTTTATTCACCAACCAACATATATAAAAAAAGTCCAGAAGCGCTTTTATATGGATAAATCACACCCCCTAAGTTTCCTATGGTTGTTAGGTCACTTGAAGTGACTAAAGATTCGTTTCGACCTAAAGAAGAAAATGAACAATTACTTAGTCCCGAAGTACCATATCTTAGTGCAATTGGTGCATTAATGTATCTTGTAAATTATACTCGACCAGACATTGTCTTTTCAGTTAATTTACTAGCAAGATATAATTAAGCTCCAACTAGAAGGCATTGGAACGAAATTAAACATGTATTAAGATATCTCCGAGGGATAAATGACATGAGATTATTTTATTCCAAAAATTGTTTGGTTATGCAGATGCAGGTTATTTTTCAGGCCCTCACAAAGCTCGATCACAAACATGATATATTTTTACTTATGGAAATACTGTAATATCTTGGAGATCAGCAAAACAAACAATGGCGACTACCTCTTGCAATCACTCAGAAATCCTTGCCATGCATGAAGCTAGTCGAGAATGTGTTTGGTTGAGATCCATGATACAACATATTCAAGAATCATGTGGACTACCCTCTATTAAAAACAAACCAACAGTATTATATGAAGACAACACTGCATGTACTGCGCAAGTCAAAGGAGGACACATTAAAGGTGATCAAACTAAGCACATTTCACCAAAGTTCTTCTATACTCATGAACTTCAGAATAATGGTGAAATCAGTGTGCAACAAATAAGGTCCTGTGTTAATCTAGCAGATCTATTTACAAAGGCTTTACCCCCGACAACATTCAAGAAGCTTGTACACCGAATTGGTATGCGACAACTAAAAGACCTTCAAAGTGAAGTTTGAAGTTAGCTTAATCATGTTTTACCAAGGAAAGCATTGTTAAGATACTTTACTTTTTTTCCTTCATCCATGTTTTATCCCACTAGGTTTTACTTGCAAGGTTTTTAATGAGGCAGTACTAACAATCAATAAATATAGGTGAATGACCATACATCTTCTCCTATTATAAATAATGCATAAATTTAGGTTAATGACCATAGGTCTTCTCCATGATATTAATGATTGTAAGAACCTTATAAATAGGGGTTTTTGTTGAATGGAATACAATGAAGTTTTATCTTCTCTCCATCTTCCTCTCCTATCCTCTCTCAATTTCTCTCTCTCCATATTTTCCTTGTTTTCATAATAATTTTTAAATTTTAAAAATTGTTTTTTAATTTGAAAAAAACACTTAGGCTCTGTTTGTGTAAACAACTTAATTAAACACTTATTTTATAAGAGCTTATTAGATGAGAACTTATGTCATAAGTACTTTATTCAATAAGCTATTTGTGTTTGGATGCATTACTACACAAGCACTGAAATTACTAAAAAGACCATCATAAACACTTATAAAATTGAAGTGTTTTGATAAATAAGCACTTGTCATAATTTTTAAAAAAATTTAAAAACTAAAAACTAAAGCACTAAAAATTAATATTATATATATATATATATATGTCATGAAACCATGATAAAAATAAAAATAAAGTAACGATTCACTATATACTCAAAACATCTATCTTCAATTGTAATCTCTAGTATAAAAAATAAATTAACGAACCATACTCTGCCTTCACGTTGTTTATGCATCAAAAAAAGATGAGAAAACTAAAATATTCTATGCTTTTTTCTTCATTAAAATCTTTAATTTTTTGATGCTTTCTACAATTGAAACATTACGCACTACGACTATAAGTATTTAATACTTAAGACACGAGGCAAAGTTTCCTTGAGGCCTGAGGGCATGTGCACACTGAGGCAAGCTTTTTAAATGATGCGCACCCTACATAATATAAATAAAAATTATATATTTCTCTAAATAATAAAATACAATAAAGGAAATGACATAAAACATGAAAATCAAACATTACTAGTGTTTTCCATTATTACAAACATTTCCAAAATAAAATAACAAGCAAAAAATAACAAACACTGCTTCCCATCATCACAAAAATTATAAGTTTCAAAATAAATAAACACTTATGGATTTGCATCAAATTCTAAATAAAGAAAATCATCATCAATATCATTATTCTTATCATCAATAATTTTTTTTTTCCATTTTTCAATTATATGTCATAATTTTTTTCATATTTTTTCAAAATTTTTTTACCTATTTTACATAAATTTTCAGATATGTTTTTTTATTTTTTATATATTTTTTCAAAATTTACTTATTTCAGATAATTTTTTGAAATTTATTTTTCATAATTTTCTATTTTTATATAATTTTTCAAAATTTTACTTTTTTTTACATAATTTTTTGGAAAGTAATTTTTATTTTTTTCATTATTTTTCAAAAGGACATTTTTATTAAAATGACTTGTTTTAGTATCTTGTATAAGATTTTTTGAGTTTTTTTTATAAGTTTCTCTATGAAACTTATTGAAATAAGCTAAAAAGAGTTTATCAAGGGTCATAAGCCATTTTTATAAGCTCTTCTAAACATATACAATTTTTATCAAAAATACTTATATAAAAAGATAAACTTGAATAAGTGGTAGATAAGCCTCCAAATACAACCCTTTAGAGCATTTTTACACTTAGAGTTTTAAAAAACACTTCAAAAGTTTTGATTATTCCTAAATATCTATTTATTTATTTTTCCTTAAACATCTATTTATTTTATTTAAAACAGGATAATATGATATACTTTTAAAATTTTAAATAATTCAAATCTTTTTTAAAAAATTTCTATAATCATAAAAATATTATTTTATAAAAATAATTATTGTAAGTATTTATTAACACAAATTTTGCATACCTTTATTAATTAATTTAAATCTTTTTGTAAATATTTTTTATAATCATATGAAATAATTATTTTAAGTTTTATTAATACAAATGTTTGTGTATGCTTATTTATTAGTTCAAATATTTTTATAATAGTAAAAATAAATTTTAAGCTTTTATTAATACAAATATTTATTAATTCACTGATTAATCATTTATTAATATTTTAAATTTTTTTAATAATCATAAATTATGCAATAGATTAGTTCAATGTCTAACTAAAATTTCAATTTTCAATCACCTGATTAATAGTTTTCACTCTTAGATTTGTACTTTATATGGGCAAATTAAAGAATATCCATAGTCATAAGGGCGTTTGTTTGTTTTTATTATTGAAGGACTTACTTTAATTTTGAAATTTTTCTTTCAGTAAAAAACTAAAATTCAAAATACCTATATTTTAAAAGAAAAATTATAATTTAAAATCTTTCCAAAATATTTTTAAAATCTTTAAAAATCCATATAATATTTAAAAGAATAATCAAGATATTTTAAAAGAAGACTCACATCAATCTATTTTTTAATTATTAATTTTATATATTTTATTTTAATTATATAAATAGATAAATAAATATAATAAAATAATTTTACCAATGATAGTAATAAAATTTTTATCATTTTTATTTTTATTTTTTTGAAGAGAAAATAATTTCATTGATTTTAACTAACATGGATGTAAATATATAATTCAAACTGCAAAAGTCACAAGGATGAAACAAACATCAAAGCTTAATAAGATAATGAAACTAATGGTTTGCTACAATTGATTAGTTGAGTTCACATATTTGATATTACGTGACTTAGAATACATTTGACTCCAAGTTTATAGCATACTGACGACTATTAATGACTTTATTGTCTGATCACATACTTGCCTGCTCTCGAATCGCTCTAAATGACAAATAAACGCCTACACCACTATTTATTTAAAACTAAACCCGCTATACTCAGATACAAACTAATTTTACCGCACCATTAAGATGACGACAACCACATCGTGCACAAAGTGACTTGACAATCATACGGCATTAAGACGGCATGACTAAACAATAAAACATAAAAACCTGGGGATTCAGGTGGAAAGAACCATTTTATTGAGAAAAAAATAAAAGGAAAATAGGTATAGGGATTTTAGCCAAGAATGATAAAACAACTTCCTGGTCGTTTTAAGAGAAGAGAGACTAGCAAACAAAAAGTTAGAGAAAAGGAGGCTAGGGTTTAAAATAAAACATTATTTATATTTTTATTAATATATGTTATATGGCTATATTATATGTAATTTTCATTTATCTAAGAATAGCCAAACTAATTGTATTTTTTATATACTAAGATATTAATTTTAAGCATATAAAAAACAAACAACTTAATACTCTAATAGAAACATAAGTCTTATTCATGATTCACCATTAAGTAAAAAAATAATGTCCATAGTCAGATTTGTGGATTGTTCATTTTAAATTCAGCTTGTCCTTGAAAATCTGAAATGAAGGTTAGATTTATAGCAGGATTTTGATAATAATCATTAGTCTCAATCATGCACTTTTTCAAGTCATTCAAGTCTGAAATTGAAAATGGGGATGCTATTGTCATTATTTTCAAAATTATTAATTTCATTTAATTACTTAAAAATTAGAAATTCACCCATCAAACTTTTATTTGATTACCTTTTCTGTATATATCATATTTTCTCATGCAAAATAAGCTGACTTAATATAAAAAAATATTATTAGTTGAGTCTCAGCAATGAATACTTCTACAACTCAAATAGTTATTCCCATTCTTATAAAAAATATGAAAAATAATAAATTATATTCTTCTCTTTAACAAAGAGACGTAAGGAGCTCCTAAATCAACTGTGACTCCATCAATGTATTGAATCTATTTACAAAGTCTAGTGATTTTTATATTTATAATAATTAAAAAATTAAATCAAAGCTTTTGAAATTATCTACACTCTAGTATAAATCTGTATAGGATGAAAATTTTAATCTTGCTTACATGTTTTTTACATCAACTTTATATATATATATATATATATATATATATATATATATAGAGAGGAGAGAGAGAGAGAGAGAGAGAGAGAGAACTATTCACTCAGAGTTTGTGATTTCTAGTCTGGGGCTCCAAGACAATGTGACGCCTACAGCATCCTGTGGGTCCGTTGACAACTCACAACTCGCACACCTGATACTCTGAAAACCCGACACCACTCTGTGAAAATCGACGTATCTGCTGTATCAGAGAGCTCACCACTGCAAACTATGTCCCAACAATCAACTCCGCGACCATCGTCTATATACAATTGTAAATGAGTAAAATACACCCTTCTTCTAAGTTTCAGATTAATACTTACAAATAAACATATCCCAACCAATATATTACATGGTTCAAGAGTTTACACATTTTAATACCAACGCATATTAAAATTTCTTACAATTCTAATACATGTTATACCAAAAACATCAAAGTTACTAACCCGGCTTTCTTTCAAATCGGCCCTAAATGAACCGTCTTTCTCGAACGCCCTCAGACCAAATAATATTCCTCGACAGGTGAGCACTGTCTAAGAGCGAGTTCACCCTAAATCAAGCTACTTCCTCACCTCTAAGTGCACATGCAATGATTCAATGTAAACACACACTCAAGTAAATACGTGATCCTACTCGAATGTCTACATGCCCAATCCCATGTCTCGAGTCCTCACCGACTCCCTCACACTTGCCTAAGCCATGTATGAGAAAACACCGTTTTCAAAACAAAACTTGTTGTTCTCAAAAACACACTACCGAATTTCGGTAAAAGTATTGGACTACTCTCCGGCTACATGTTGAGAACCCTCCTAAACACCCATGAGCTCCTCCGACGTGTAATTGTTGGACCATCTCACGACAATTCTCCTAAAAATCATTCATTGAATCTCCTTTTCAAAAAAAACCATGCTCGCTTTTCTTTCTTTCATGTCATGCACTCACACCTAATTTCTAGGTCACCCCGTGAGGATGAGTCGTTATGCGCTTCAACACAATTTATATCAATATATCAATTATGTATATATTCTCAAAGCTAACTCATACCACATATGTTATTCACTCTCGATCAACTAATCTAAATTAGCTCACTTGAGTTAATCTATAATTCCATCAATGGCCTACACACACAATTATGTTTATAATTGGTGGCATCATGTTAACACATTGTTCATGGTAATTAACCCATTAATTTCCACAATCCAAGCCATTCACTTCATAAATAAATTTCATGCACACAACACATGGACGTTTTTGGTCTAATCTATACAACTCGGATTGTTTTGGCCGCCTCCCAAACAGAGTAAAGGTCAGTCTCGTAAGGGCCAAGACTAAGAAACATCATTGGTTCCACTTCGGGAACCGAATTCCATGGCTATTTCCGGCCCTTATACACACTAAAACATAATTTATTGCATAAATAGCACCACAAGTCGCTAATACATTCCCATGGACTCCGTCCAAACATCAGTGTTTTCATTACCCGGTCCCAAGTTTCTCAGGATTCCATCAAACGTACACTACTGCCTCAAATCAACCCAAGCATTTACAAAACACTTAAACAAGGGGTAAATCAAGTAGAGTAAAACCCCTACCTCATGGAGTTTGTCAACTCAAAACCTGCCCACGCCAAGCCCCTTGTCAGAACCACTTTGATTCTTGGCCCGAAGAAACTGACAAACTGACGCACAGAATCTGTATATATTGCCTCTCTCTCTCTAAAAATCACAAAACCTAACCTCACTACATCAATTTTCCCCTCCTACACGTTTTTTGGTCTCTTTTGAAGAATATGAACAATGTTCATCTTTTGTCTCATTATCATTTACAATTCATTTAATTCCCATCATGTCCCTTCTTCTTGATTTTTGACACTTGGCACTATGTAGGCCATCCATTTCATCATCTCTCTACTCTTGCACCATGTGTCACAAGAGTACATGGCAGGTGGACTTTCATCACATCACATGTCTCTCAAACCCCGCTTACAAAGACCGATACTCTAAGGTCTCGAAAAACGGAAATTTCGACCGGGCTCTCGAATTCGATGAAATTCGACGTGGCAGCTAGATTTCGTGAGACAATTCCAACGGTGAAATCTGTTTCGTCATCCGAGATCTAGAAAAATTTCAGATTTTTACCAAAATTACGATTTTGCCATTTTTCAGAAAATTAGAATTTTCTCGGGTCTTACATTCTCCCCTCTTAAAAGAATTTCGTCCCGAAATTCCACGCACATACGCATCCAACCACGTGCATATGTAACCTCACCCAACTCCAAGACCGTGTCAGGTATGACAACCCAACTAAGGTCCCAATTACTGACAACCCGATGGCTGTCAACTCATCCATGTTAAGAATGACATCAACACCCAAATGTCTACCAATCTCTAAGGTCCACTACGAGCGTGAATCAATCGAGATCCCTGACTCACGATCTCGACACATCTGACCAACTCTCACCCTACATCCTAGGGAAGAATTTCCCATCATCTCTCTAAAGGCCTCAACCTCTAAGCCCAAATCTATCACACAAGATTCATTAATGAACATGATGCATTAGAAAAACATAATTGTAGGTATAAAACGTACCTTGCACATTCGGGCTAATCCGCATAAGCGCCTGCACTCATGAGGCCTCCGCTTCCTAGGACAATTCGCTTCATATGCCTGTGCCGGGCGCAATGGTAACATCGTCATTCCGTCACCGACCGGTAACCCCGATCTCGTCTCGCCCTGATGGCTTCACGCCCTGAACCCCTTCGTGGAACTAGAAGCCTTGCTTTTCCCGAAACTAGAAGAAGATCGACTCTCCTTCCTCTTGCTACTAACACCCGTATCCCGAAAGTTCGAAAGCATTCTCATCTCTTTATGGCTCGGTCGGTCTCCAACCATGGAGTCCATGTCCGTAGCGGTCCTACGATCCTACTTCAATGGACAACTTCACCTCATTCTCGAATCTCCCGATTTCGCCATGTCCGGCGGCCACGCAGCATCAAGAAAACCAAGCAGCCCGGGAATCTAGCCACGTACTCCATCACAGCCACGCCCCCGTCAAATTTCCTAACCTCGAGTTTCGCATGTCTCGCAAGATTCGAAAATACTTACCATGAACAGCCCCGGAACTCGCCCATGTCACGGCTCTGGGGCTCTTAGAGGTCTTTGCCTGGCCCACCATACTTCGCCCTCACCCTCTAGTTGAACGCCAGCTGGCCTGATCCCGGTCGTGTCGTAGGTAATCTCCATAGTTCCTAACACCTTTCTCAATTTGCATGAACCAATGGTCCGCCACCATCTATCTCCCCCGCTAAGTGAATGCTCTGAGGATGATGTGCTCTAAACCTCGAGGTTACTTCCCACTCCCCGCCACCGCTACACTAGCCTGCGGCACAAGAAGCAGCCGCAATCCCCGCAGCCTCAACAGCCCGTCAAATACTGCGGTGCTTTACGCACTGCGGACGCCCTCACGCCCTTTCGCCGACTAGCCATCTACACATGTCAAATGGCAAGTTAAATTCTAATGTAGTATCTCCAGAGCTTAATCACAGCCCCGAGACACTATTCATACACAGAAAAATATTTCAAACATTAGGTCCATGCATTCCTAGATAATGCAAGACAATAATTCCATATATCAAATCAAAATCAACAACAAAAATTTTATTTTAGAAAATTTTTATTTTTAAAAGATTTGACTCATTTGATTTTTTTTTTTTTTTGAAAAATTCTTGCGGAACGCGTTTCATGAACAAGGTCTCAAATGCGATCAAAAAATGCTAATCGTGTCAAGATCGAAGTTATGCACCTGTGCACACCTCGACTCAGTCACAAGGTTTGCTTCATGTGTTCGCTGCGGTGCTTGCTCAGCCGTAGCTCGTCGCCATTGTAGCCCGTCAGCCGCCAGGCTCGCTTAGTCATGGCGTGCCTCGCCAGCATCAGGCTCAAGCCAGGTCGCAGGCCCGCTTCGCCCATCAGGCCCGCCAGACATCGTGCTCGTCAACCCGCCGTGTGCCACCATGCCAATTGAGCCTCGCCAGGCCTCGCCACTTACTATGCGCCACAATACAAATTCGAAAGCCACTGTGCGTCGTAATACATTTAAGCCTCGCTGTAGCCTCGCTACCAGCAGGCTACAATACACTTTCCTCAGATAGACCATTCTTAGAAAATGGGCAAGAGTCTATTCCAATCTAGCAACCTTTCCTCTTTTTTTTTTTTCTAATCCTCCAAGAACTCCTCACACTCTCCGAAATGCAAAGAGCCTAGACCACTGCAATTCATATAACAAATTTTTTTTTTTTTTTTTTAAGATTTCATTTTGACTATTTTCTTGTGCAAAAACTAGAAATTTTTTCCGACCACAAACCGAGCATGCTCATGCTCAACCGGGCTATCGTCCATACCCAGACCATTCGCCCCAAAAATTCTCGAACACCTAAGGTTACATTTTCTTGACCATAGTGTTCAACATCTTTCCTATGCTATTCACCAAGCATACAATTTCAACACACAACAGCTCATGTTATGTACAACTATCACACATAAAACACAATGCATGTAGTGTTCTAATCCTGTCCCGTGACTTCTTAGGTAATCTCATACCTAAACTTTAACATCGAGCCACCAAGTGGTGATGTTCTTACACCTCATGACCATGGCCTAAGCCCAAGTCCCTCAATCCCTAGGTTTTCATTTACCTACGCTCTATACCCACCGAGCTCCCAAGGTACCTTACCTTAGCTCGATAATTGCCGTGACGCCCAAAACCGGGTCCGTTGACAACCACAACTCAAGGAATAATCGGGATGTCGGGTAACCTCGACACCACTATAAAATCTGCGCAGCCTCTTTTGTACGGAGAGCTCTACCCAAATACAACCCTGTCCTAACAATCAACTTATGACCACATCGGGTTCATATACAATTATAATGAGTAAAAATGGCCACTTGGGCCCCTGCATTAATACTCACAACAAATATATCCCAACCAAATATATTACATGGTTCAAGAGTTTTTACATTACTCTTAATACTAACGCATATTAAAATTTACAATTCTAATACATGTTATACCAAAAACATCAAAGCCACAACCCAACTTTCTTCAAAATCACTTAAAATGAACTGCCTTCTTCGAACGCTCCTCGCACTCGAAATAATATTCCTCGACAGTAAGTGAGCACCATTCAAGAAGTGGAATTAATTCCTAAATGTGTTACTCCCACCCAAGTGCATATGCAATGATTCAATGTAAGCACACCAAGTAACATGTGATCCCACTAATGTCTGCATGTCCAATCCCATGTCTCGAGTCCTCACCGACTCCCCACACCGCCTAAGCCATGTATGAGAAAAACAATCGTCAAAACAAACCTGTTATTCTCGAAACACACTACCGAATTTCTGCAAAGTATTGACTACCCTCCGAGGGCGAATGTGTTGGAGAACCTCCTAAACAATTCATGGGCCCTCCGGATATGTAATTGTTGGACCATCTCCAACACAATTATCCGGGAAAATCATCCATTGAAATTCCTTTCAAACCATGTGTTCGCTTTTTCTTTCTTTCATGTCATGCACTACACTCCATTTCTAGGTCAAATTTCTGTGCATATGAATACGTTATGCCATTTCAACACAATTTATATCAATATATTAATTATGCATATATTCTCAAAGTTGCACTCATACCACATGTTATTCAATTTTGATCAACCAACACCCAAATTAGCTCACTTGAGCTAATCACAATTCCATTTCCAATGGCCTACACACACAATTATGTTTTATGTAATTGTGGCATCATGTTAACACATTAAGTTCATGCATTAACCTATTAATTTCCACACAACTCAAGCCATTCACTTCAAACAATTTCATGCACACAACATATGGACGTTGGGTCCACTCCATACAAACCGATATCGCTTTTTAATAATCCTTAAATGTAGCAGCTGGTCGTCCAGGCAAATTTCATCAAGAAACATCGGGTTCCACTTTGTGGAACCAAATTCTATGGCCATTTATGGTCTCATACACACCAAAACACAATTTATTGCATAAATTACACCACAAGCTGCCAATACATTCCATGGACTGTCCAAAACGGCTCCAAAAATTTCCATAATTCGGTCCTAAGTTTTGGGACTGATCAAACGGCCACTCATGGCCTCAAATCAACCCAAGCATTTACAAAACACTTAAACAAGGGGTAAATCAAGTAGGAGAAAACCCCTACCTCACGGAATTTGTCGAAACTCCCGGAAACCGGAGCCCATGCGAAGCCCTCGCTGCGTAGAATCACTTTGCTTCTTGGCCCGAAGAAATCCGACAGTCCGATCGGCCGGAATCCTAGAGAGAAGGTGCTATCTCTCTCTCTAAAAATCACAAAACCTAACCTCACTGCATCAATTTTCCCCTCCTACACGTTTTTTTGTCTCTTTTGAAGAAGATGAACACTGTTCATCTTTTGTCTCATTCATTTACAATTTATTTAATTTCCATCATGTCCATTCTTCTTGATTTTTGACACTTGACACTATCTAGGCCATCCATTTCATCATCTCTCTACTCTTGCAACATGTGTCACAAGAGTACATGTAATAGGTGACTTTCATCACATCACATCACATGTCTCTCAAACCCGTTTTACGGCACCCGATACTCGGTGTCCTCGAAAAACGTGAAATTTCGACTGTTTTGGAATTCGACGAAATTCGACGTGGTAACTAGATTTCGCGAGACAATTCCAACGATGAAATCCATTTCATCATTCGAGATCTAAAAAAATTTTGGATTTTTACCAAAATTACGATTTTGCCTTTTTTCAGAAAATTGGAATTTTTTCTGGTCTTACAGACAACCCGTCAACCCGTCAACTCATGGAATATATGTGGGTATTACATCTCAATACCACACTATTGTGTCTAATTGACTGAGACCCATAATCATTAAGAGTTTAATTACATTACTCTTATACAAAACTAGTTTGTTCTAATACATGTTTTACAAAATAAAATTAAAGCCACAATCGACATTCTTCGGCCACACAAGTGTCCTGCATGAGGGTTAGCCGCCCGCATGACCTGCACTCGAAAGCGGGGTCTCACGCCAAGTGAGCAAATGGCAAGAAGGATAATTCCTACAAGGGTTACTTCCCACCTAAGTGCACATGCAATACCATGTTCACACAATAATACACACATCAACATTCCGATGAAGAATATGCCAATCATAAATGGAATCCTACATGCTATGACATGAGATGCGACTCACCATGCCCCATGTTTTGAGTTCTCACCGACTCCCTCACACAACACTTGAGCCTTGGATGACATCCATTGATCATTTTCAAAACAAATTTCATTTGTTTATAAACCAAAAGCTTTTTGGATGATACATTACAATGATAATTTTATATTCAAATATTCGTGTGCCTTTTTATGGGTAGTGGATTTTTGGTGTCGCACCGCAGGCTTTGCAAACCTAGACACTTTTACGGCCTTTCAATGCTAGGGACTATGTGTAAAACCCAAGAAAAATTCAATTTTTGAAATAGTAAAAAATCTGCAATTTCGTTGAAAACCTGAAATTTTTAGATCTCGGATGACTTAAACGGACTTTATCAAGTGAATCTGCCCTCTGAATCTAGTTATCCTGTCGACTTCATCTGATTCTGGATATAGGCGGAATCTCACGTTTTGAGACATCTGCTCGCGACATATGACATGACATGTGGTGCACTTGTGGAATGAATTTGCGCTGAGTCAAGTGTTATGGAAGAAATAATGGAAAAGATAAAACAAGAAAAAATAATAATAATAAGGAAAAGAAAATAATAATAATAATAATAATAAAAGTCAAATAAAAAGGAGGACAATGCCATTTTTTGCATGAGAACCGACAGGAGGGAGAGAAAGAGAGTGTGAAGAGTGAGGAATTTTTTTTATTTTCTTCACTTCTCTTTAATATCTAGGGAAATTGGATCGTAGGTTTTTGTCGGAGTAAAAGACAAAGTCGGTCCACGCATCGAGAGCTACATGTGGGTACCAAAATCTTGGAGTTTCGTCAAACTCCATGAGGTAGAGAATTTTCCTACCTATGTTATTTCTAGTCTAAAGGCCATTTAATAGCTTGAGGTTTTCTTAGAGGCTGTGTTAGGCCGTAAATTTCAATCCCAAATTTTTTGGACCAAGTGTAGGAATTTTTAGGAATTTTCTGATCGCTTTAATAGCTAGTATTAATTTCTGGATCAAGTTTCAAAGTACCGTGACTAGGTTGAGGGTTTGGTTTTGATCCCGAGATCGATATGTCTTAAGTAGGGAAGTTTGCATCACAAAGAATTTTGGTGACTTAACATGAATGGACTAAGAAAGTCTTCTATTTTATGGGTTTTAGATTGTTTCATCGTGTTGCCATTGTGTTATTAAATGGAAGGCAAGCCATGTGTAAAAATCGCTGTTAATATGTGCTTGCGTGATGTATTAACTTGAAAATGGTGATAAATGGAAATTATATGTAGAAAATATAATTATCCGAGATTTCTAAATGTTTCATGTAGCTTTTATTATGCATATAACATGACATATCATAAAATGACATATTTGCATTTCATATGCACACATCAAGGCCAAGTCAAAGTAGGGTGCATGGTACTGCATTTACCATTCTGCGAATGTGCAGAAGTTCAAAATGGGACCACGCTCCAAAATCGGACTTCACGCGGTATAAAACACAATAAATATAAATCATGTGTATTTGGGTGTAGCAAGATGGGGTAGATCCCCCTTAGGGTGAAAGACACAAATTTATATGGTTTAGACATAAAACCGTCGGTGAAAGCTCATAAAAAATGTTGAATAGGCATGCGGTGTCCTACAGTGAGAACCCGAAAATCTGTGGCCCACAAATGAATAACACACGGGATTTGATAAATGAAAATTGGAGGGTTGTCCAATGGTTTATCATTGGGTGAAACACCAATGACTCGGTTTTTCACACTGGCTGTAGAGGGTGTGAGGGAGCTCTGCTCCAGACTCTCAAGCTAGGCATGAGGAGTCTCATCTCATGCATGACACAGAACATTCCATATAGGATTACATTATTTATATAGAATATGGTTTGATGTTTTATGTACGCCATTTCATGTGCATTTAGGCGGGGAGTAGCCCTTATAAGAATTTTTTATCGGGTATCGCTTCACCCCATTTGTGAGACCCCTTCGTGTACAAGTGAGACGACGCTCCGACGAGCCATTGTTGCGGCATATCGACATGGCCTTGACAATACTTTTTTATAAAAAGTATTTATGTAAAAGGAATTGTAATTAAATTATTTTGACTATTGTATAAATAATCAAGTATGTAAATATGGTAAAGAGGGTCGTGATCGGACTCTATGGATTGTAATAAGCATTTATTTTCATATTTTAGATTTAATGTAGAATGAATGGTCCATGTATGATTTATTACAGATTGAAAACAAGAATGAATATCCAGTAAAGACATAGGATATGGATAGACTAACCTTCCATTCACATTATCTATGTCAACATCTCATTTATGTTGTACTGATCATATTGGTATATGGTTCTATGTTAATATTCTATAATAAATAGACTCTGTCATTTTAATGCAATATGATCCTGATAAATGCACACACACATAGATTTGTCATCCAAATCAGCTTCAGTGAATTCAATAGTGTCACATCAAGTGTTTAATCTGGTCCCTGATCAAGGTCATCACAACCACATCTATGATCAACATGCCACCTCAGGACTATTCTTCTTGTCGATGATCACATGATGATGCATTTTATTTAACACACATCCACATGATTGTCTCCATTATCGGAGTCTCATCCTATCCCAAATATCTAATGTGAAGATTTAATAATCCATATCATTACCCAATCCATTGTTATACTACATACAGAGAATGTGGGTCAAACATTATTGAAAGAATAATACAACATGTATACATATCATATGTTGAATATAATTTATTTAGGCTCCAGCTCTTTATGTTAAGTACTTACAAGATACTATATTTAAAAAATATATATCTATATAATACTATGTTAATATACATAACACTCACAATAGACTGGTTTATATTTGGCGCACCCATTATTCAAAAGATACTTCGTTGTTCATTGTATCCTCCAACATTAACAATGTACCCGGCCATAACATTCAATAGTTATCCCACTATTATATATCCCACTATTGAACATCTGCTTTTATTGAGATCAGATCCTCCATGTCCACAGGCCAATACACTGAGTCTTGTTTGAGTTTACAAGTTTTTAAACAATCTTCAAGATCACATCTATCCAATCCAGCCATTATACACCCACCCCCGGCTTCATTAAAATTGTCCTGCCAAAACAAGCTCACAAACAAACGCGTGAGCATAGTTATCTCAACTGTCAACATAATCAAATCCGTCGAGTTATCATCTTCAAAACTGAACACAGAATGAGCTGAAAATATCCACGGTTCAAAAATCCGGGTTCTGGTCGTTGGTTGAATCATACCAATCTGTCTATGGCCTGAGATTATAGATAATCTGGTATTAGGAAGAACCCTTCCGATTCTTCCGCTTGGCACTGGTTTAGTATCCTCATGGTAGATCAACTTTAATTATAGGCCTATCGACTTCCGACTGTCGAAACACCGAAAATCGAAGAATGCACGACCTGCTCTCTCCCTTTTTCTTTCTTTCCCCTTTTCCTTCCTTTCCCACGAACTGATTTTTTTTCTCTTTTGTTTTCCTCTCATTTATTTTCTTTCTTCATTTATTTTCTTTTTTTTCTCATTTCATTTCTTTTTCTCCTTTCATCCACTGAATTTTCTTTCCTCGGTTTGATCCAAAAAGAGGAAACTTCCTTTCACTTTCCTATTCCTCTCACATTTTGACTTCTCTCACCACCTACCACATGTCCTAAAGTGAGTCATAGATCTTTTCCTTTTACTATTCATGTGTCATGTGTCATGTGTCACGTGTCACATGGACACATGCATTAGGTGTCAATTGCCACATCACATGTCTCTCATACAATGTGCACTCCTCTAAGCTTGCCATGTGGCATCCATATGGTCATGCCATGTGGTACCATTCCATGTGTCATCCGACACCCATGTCTCGAAATACGTGAAATTCCGACTGCCCTCGTAATCCAACGAATTGGACAGAAGTTGGGATTTACCGAGACAATTCCAATAGTGAAGTCCGTTTCGTCATTCGAGATCTAGAAAATTTTAGGTTTTCAACCTGTACTACAGTGACAAATTACCGTTTTGCCATTTTTTAGAAAAAATGCATTTTTCCTAGGTTTTACAATATTCCATCATAGCATTCTATTTCTTACAAATTTGTCTCTATTGGAACTCGAACCCTAGACCCTTCCCCGTCCTATGTTAGCTTGAGCTCTTAATCACTTAAGTTAGGCCGCTGTTCATTGTATATTTTAAATAAAGTATTCTTAAAAGTTTGTTTTTAAATAATTATTATGTATCTTTAATAAAAAAAGATATCCTTTTATAAAGATATGAGTATCCTATCAACATATATAAACAAATATTAGTTTTTTATGAAGAAAATGTAATTTATGATTTTGTTACAATATTACTAATCATTTTTTACTAATATACAAAGTGAATAAATCTATTTTTTTATTGGATCCATCGGGACTGACGAGGATCGAACCTACGCCCACCTTGGATGTGGCGGTGCTCTCACCAATTGAATCTACAATCCTGTGGAAATAAGGCGATAACCATAGCCCCACATATTCTTATGATTTAATTCAAACCTTACTTCTACTTAAAGGGCCATCTACATTATAAGAGAGACACGAGTGATATGATATATTGATTATACACTTGATTATACACATGGATATGCACTTTAGTGATTATTAGTAATCTTTTCGCTATTAACAAATCAATTGATAATCAATTTTTCAATCAAAAAAGTCTTTTTTTTTTCTTTACTCTTTTCCTCTCCTTAGACTTTATACTTAATACTTATCGATCCTGATATGAATCTAGATCATTAGCAAAATCAGAATTTGTAGGAACCAAACAAATAAGTAAAGCAAATACAAGTAAATGGGGGTAGGTATATATCATAAAATCTGACTTTTGTTATTCTTTTGTATCAAACATTTCTAACAAACAAATGAGTTATAGCATTGCTGGATCAGTGGAATTATTGGGCCGAGCTGATTTCAAATCCAGACATATTGCCAACGAATTTATAGTCTGTCCCCATTAGCCGCTCGGGCATCAACCCAAGAAGAATCAATATAGATGTAAAAAATATAGCAATTAATGAAGACAATATAATTTAAGTTATAATAACGAATATCCTTCATGTCTAACTTGGTTGGTAAAAGCGTTCAAGTCTTAAAAAGACATGGACATAGGGATGGGAGGGGTTTCGGGTTCGAGTCCTCGTAAGGACAGTTTACTATATTGTAATTGAAAATGATTAGTTGTCAAAAAAACCATAACTTATTGTTGGGTTTCGGGTTCATTTTTGCATAACTTATTTATGATTTTTTTAAATTTTCTACTAAAAAGAAAAAACAAAAATATTTGGAAATATTTTAAAATATCCATACAAAATATTTTAAAAACATGGAATATTTAATTTTGGTTTCATCGGTCTATTATTTTGTAAATTATTAATTTTATATATTCTATTAGTTATATAAAATAAATCAATATAATAATTTTTTTGTACAAATGATAATAATAAATTATTTATCATGATAATTTTATCACTTTAATTTTTGTAAATATGAATATATTATTATATTATACAAATATTTTTCATTTTATCACGATAATAAAGTTATATAAAAAGGGAAAACATTACTTACTGTTTACCTGTTGCGATAATTATTTTCAGAAACCCTAATGGAGAATGCTCTTGCCGAAAACAGAGATGATCGACATGCAAGTTCAGAAGAAGAGGATGACCTCCTCGGACGAAGCAAGAAAAGAGTACGATCTGGTGTGTTAGAGGAGAACCCTCCGACTGACGTTGAGATGAACGGTGTAAACCAACGACCGCTGTCTTTCCGAGATAAACTCCTAAACCGAACGGAGACAATCCAAGGGGACACTTGCGATGACTGGGTATATGAAGAAGACGAGGAAGAAACAGATGCAGATTGCAGAGGAGGATCCCGGCTACCCCCAGATAATGATTTCAAAGGATGAGAAAGTTAGAATACGAACACCTTGGAAACTGTCTCTAATAATAAAATTATTAGGACGCTCCATCGGATATAAGAGTCTTTTAATTTCATGAAACTCTCAACCCTCTGGAGACCTAAAAAAAAAATGGATCTAGTAGCCATGATAATGGATTTTTCATAGTGAAATTCTCCGCAGTTGATGACTATAACTTCGCAAAATATGGGGGACCCTGGCTGATTTACAACCACTATTTAAAGAGTGAGACCATGGCAGCCAAACTTTGACACTGGACAGGAGAATTTGGAGAACTTACTAGTATGGGTACGTATCCCTTGTCTTCCAATAGAGTATTATGACCATGCTTTCTTAATGAAACTAGGAACAAAAATTGGTAAGCCGGTGAAGATAGACGAAAACAACGAGCATGGCCTCAAGAGGCCACTTTGCCCGAGCGTGTGTTGAAGTTGACCTTAGGAAACCTCTCATCTCAAAATTCAAACTCAGAAGGAGAGTCAGACGAATTGAATATGAAGGGATTCATCTGGTGTCCTTCAACTGTGGGATGTACAATCATCATGAGGAATGCCTTGGGGCATTGGATAGTGCTCTGAGATAGAGAAAGAGCAGGGAAAAGAGTTGGGGATTGACGTCGAAGGAGTCATGAAAGACCATGGAAAGGAATCAGGAAGGAAGGTACCAAACCAAATCAACCCGGAGACCGTGGAGGATTACGGTCCATGGATGCTAGCACAGAGACGATCCCACCGTTATCAAACAAAGCTTAATTAGTCGGATACGGAAGAACAGAGAAGGAAAAAGGAAAAACAAAAGCTTCCCATCATCGGGTGACTAACAAGGGCTATGGAAAAGGAAGTGTCTCAAGATTTGCGATATTAACCCCGGAGGATGAGCAGGATGAGACCATACATGGGAAAACACATGAGTGGGAGTCGAGGTAGATGCCCTAATGTCCAAGCCCATGCATCGCAGTCAATTAAGCAATCAAGTCTACCTATAGAGTTAGATAAAGCACCGGGAACAGGAAAGCCGAGGGATATTCTAGGGGAACGATCTGTGGAGCTAAGGCTGGAAAAGAGTTACAATCAAGCCGGTGCGGGAGAAGAACATTGGGTGGTGAGAGGAAATACAAGAACAATGGAGATAAGGAGAGCGAAAGTAACCCATACAAGGGAGCAACAATACCTCTATTATAGCTTCCCAAATCATTCCGCAGACATGGAACACCATCAGGACCCCCCGCTGCCGCATGCGAAGGACCTTGAGGAAGAATCAAGCTAGATTGATGCAAGAGCTGAGGAGGAAGTTCCTAATAATTCTGTTGAGCCTGAAAGATTGGAAACAGATTAAGATGGGAGTAAAAAGCAGGGCAGAGATGCTATATGAATTAGTTGGATCTTATCACTACCTTGGCAACCCCAACCTGATCAGATGTGATCATCATGTGGATCAACTATGTCTGAAAACCTTTGCTTACAACAATTATGGAACTGAACTGACTCACTGCTGAACTAGAATTAACTAGATATGACATATATTAAAACAACTATCAATAATAAATGTAATGACGTAGAGGTATTTGGATCCTATGGAAGGAAAGCTTACAGGTGGAAATCCTCAAAACCCACCCCCAATTTATCCACCTAAGGATAGGCAGAGGAGATGAGAAGACATGGCTCATTTCAGTGGTCTATGGTAGTCCTAATGCATCCTTAAGGAGAAGCCTTTGGAAGGACCTACATAAGGGAAGCTTGGAACTCAATGAAGCCTGGTTGATAATGGGTGATTTTAACTCCATAATGGCTGCAGAAGAAGTCTCCGATCCAGGAAAGGTAGATAAAAGGAGGTGTGCTGGTTTTCTGGAGTAGATTCATGAGCATGAGTTGATGGACCTTGGCTTCCCTAAATACACTTGGACAAGCGGCAATCACATGGAAACCTTCAAAGGTGCTCGGGTGGATAGAGCACTTTGTAACATGGAGTGGAGAGTTCAGTTTGACATTGCTTCAGTACGCCTCATCCCAAAGCTTAAATCGGATCATGCCCCTATTTTGACGAATCTCTAGGGGGATAGAACCCCCCCTAGTGAGACGCCCTTCAAATTCCAAGCTGCTTGGCTAAAAAGTAATAAATTCCAAGAAGTAGTGCGTAAGAACTAGAACAGTGAGTTAGAGTTGTGTAGAAACATTAACCAGACTACGAGAGCCTTACTATGTTGGAACAGAGAGGAGTTTGGGAATATTTTTGCTAGAAAGAGGAGGTTATGGGCAAGATTGGAGGGAGTCCAAAGACATCTTGACTCTGGAAAAATAGCTAATCTCTTGAAATTGGAGAGGAAACTTCTAAGAGACCTTGATGACGTGCTTGAGCAAGAAGAATTATTGTGGTTTCATAGATCCCAGGAGGAGTGGATAGCGTCGGGAGATAGAAATACAAAATTTTACCACACTTCCACTCTTATAAGAAAGAATAGAAACAAGATTGTGACTTTGAAAGATATGAATGGGGAATGGGTAACAGATATTGACGCTCTGGAAATCATGGTGGTGGACTTCTATAGGAATCTCTTCCAAGAAGAAGTAACTTCCAGGCTAATTCCTCCACACCCCGCCTCCCCTATAATATCAGAAGATCAGAGAAGAGTGCTGGAGAATCCAGTGACACAAGATGAGATCAAAAGATCACTATTTGAGATGGCTCCCTTTAAGTCCCCGGGAGTGGATGGATTCCATGCAAGGTTCTACCAACATGCATGGGAAGCAGTGGGAGATACTATTGGAAACTTTGTCCAGGATTTTTTCAAATTTGGCATTCTCCCCCAAGGAGTAAATGACACGCTATTAGCTCTTATCCGCAAAGTCCCCCATCCGGAGACCCTCTCGCGCTTAAGACCGATCAGTTTATGCAATGTCGGGTACAAAGTCATCACCAAGACAATGACGAACAGGCTAAAAGAAATTATGGCAAGTGTCACCTCTCCCAACCAAAGCAGCTTTGTCCCAGGGCGTCAAATTACTGATGATGTGATCATCTATCAAGAGGTATTATGCGAAAGCAGAACTCAGGGAAGGGATTTATGACAATCAAAATTGTTTGAGAGAGCCTATGATCGTCTATCCTGACAATTCATCAGGGATACACTAAATAGGCTGGGACTACCCCCGCACTTGGTGAATAATATCAAGCATTGTATGGAAACCTCAAGATTGGCAGTAGTTTGGAATGGGAAACAACTTGAATGGATCAAACCTTCTAGGGGCATCCGCCTGGGAGATGCTATCTCACCTTTCCTATTTGTTCCATGTATGGAAAAGTTGAGACATCTCATTCAGGCAGCGGTAGAAGAAGGGAAATGGAAACCAATCCACATTGCTAGAACCGGTCCCCACCTCTCTCACATTTTCTTTGCAGACGATCTAGTTCTCTTCGCAGAGGCATCAATAGATCAAATGAAGGTTATAATGGAATGCCTAGATATCGTTCTAGATGTCAGGCAAAGTCAGTCTCCATAAGTCCTGCATGTTCTTCTCAAAGGGAGTAAGGAGTGTTGGGGCTTCAACAATAGCCCAGATCGCTGGCATCTCCATAACTACCAATCTAGGACGATACCTGGGCATCCCGTCTATTCATGGGCGTGTAAACACGACACTTTTCCAGCATATCCTTGATAGAATTCAATCCAACTTGCCAGCTGGAAAGCGAAACATTTGTCTTTAGCCGTGGGAGACAAACTTTAGCTCAGTCGGACCTAGCATCCCTTCCTCTTTATACTATGCAGTCGATGCTACTTCCAAGAGGAGTCTTTGCACAAATAGATAAGGGGTAACCAGGCGGTTCATTTGGAGAGTGGTTGCAAAGCCTAGGGGAATACATCTTATCAACTGGGAAAAGGTCACGAGCAGCAAGGATGAAGGGGGCCTCGAGATCAAAGGAGTGCATGAAATGAACTTAGCCCTTATGGCTAAACTAGGATGGAGGCTCTTGAAGGAAAAGGGTAGTTTATGGGCCAAGGTTCTCACCAGCAAGTACACTAAAGGAGAAATCAGCCCGGCCAAGCTAATCAAAAGACAACACGCTTTCAATGCATAACAGGGCATCATAGCAGCAGCGAACATCTTTCAGAAAGGGGCTCGGATCAGAATCCAAAATGGGAGAGACACTTTGTTCTGGAGGGATAATTGGTTAGAAGAGACCCCACTACTCCAACTAGCCTTTCAAGACATTCCATTGCATATATCCTACCTGAGTGTTAAAAATTACTGGAGCAAAGAGAGAGGATGGAAGTGTGAGATATGGAAAACCTCCTATGCAGGTTCTGAGCACCAATCAATTAAGGGTGCGAGAGGGGAAGGCCTCAAAAGATGACTTGTGTTGGAGTCTCACCCCAAATGGATTATTTTTGGTTAAGTCGGCGTATGCGGTAGCAAAGAGAGCCTTGAGGTGCAGCCCAAGTTACAGGTGGTCTACAGTATGGAAACTAAAAGTCCCACAACGAATCAAAATGTTCTTATGGCTGGTTCAACATGGGAGAATTCTGACTAATTTGGAGAGATACAAGAGGAAATTCACAACTAATCCCTGCTGTCTTTGTTGCCCGGGTGAAGTTGAAGATTTAAATCACCTCCTTAGATGCTGCATAAAGACGAAGGCAATATGGGGACACCTCTTGGAGAAGAGAATGCTAACGGAAACCAAGGGGATAAACTTCAAGAACTGGCTCATTTGGAACTCGAGAGAAAATCTGCTGTATGGCGATGAACCGAAGGTACCGCAATAACTGTTTGGTGGATTTGGAAATCGAGAAATGATATGATCTTCAACAAGAGAGAAATGGGTACTGTTGGTACCTGGTTCGTCTGTCCTTCGGGGCCGCTAGGCATTAGCGGCATGATAATCCTGCAAAAAGGGGGTTCGGCTATGAGCAAAGTCGAATCGCCTCCGATGTTTGGCCAAGAAAGGATGGAGAGGAAGAAAATAAGTACGAAGTAAAGGTGATTGCATACCTTCTGGGAGCTCTTGTTTTATACTCCAATTTGTCTTTAATTTTAGGAAAGATAATCTCATGATGATCTCTCTTTTCTTATCAAAGACAAATTCTCCTTGATTTTTGGAAAGATAATCTCATGATTTTAGAGATAAAATCTCCATTTCCTTATCAAAGACCAATTCTCCCTTGTTAAGGGTTAAACCTTTTGAGGTGTATCGGATTTGGATATTGGGAGATCCACGGATAAATTTCCTATGTGTAATTTTCTCTTTAACATATTTATTTTTGCCTAACCACTCGTATGTGGTAGGAAGGTTGACTAGGATACTCAGGACCTTAGATGGGTTCTGGGACTGGATCGTCTGGTCAGTTCCCGTGTGGTTTTAATATAATGGGCTGCCTTTGGCTGCTTTATGTGACCGGCCAGGCAGTGGGCCTACGCGGGTGCTGGACCTATTGATTAGCGGGTCTGGACCCAAAATCCACGGTATTCACAATGCCCATTTTTTTCTTCGACTAGAGGATCATGATCTTCTAGTCGAGGAAAAATACTTTGTTTCGGGACCCCAAGTATGGAGAATCATAGATTATTAATGTGCATATGTTCCAATGCGCCAATGACATGTGATGTCACGATGGCGTATTTAACATATCTTCTGAAGTTCCACCTCTATATATACGGGGTTGAACCTCCGAAGTTTATGAAGTTGCTAATGGATTATTCTTCATCAAACGCTCATCATCGATTTCAATCCAGTCCGCATCATGATATATGATCATGTCTCTGTTCAATTTATTTGCATAGGTGAGTATATATTTGTCACATGGCAGAGGTTTACGAGCCAACATCACCTTTTCAGGGCTCTTTGCTGGGCCTTGTGTAGATCGGCTTGAGGTCATTGACAAGGGCTAGGCGCCCTTTCTCTCTCGACCCGACCACATGGATTCCAACCGAGTCCGGGATGCCACTAAAATCACTAAATCACTCAAAGTCATATCTTGTGGAAGCGATACAAATCAAGCAAGCCCATAAACATTTACATTTAACAAAAATCCATTTACAATGTAGGCATCCAAGCTTTTCAAAATGATTTACAAAATAGATGTTCAATATTCAAATTGTTTATACAAAATATCCATATAAAAAAGAACACATGAAATGAGGCACATGTTCTGGAAAGCATACCCATGGATTTCTTTTTTTTTAATTTTTTTTTATGACTCAACGCTCCGATCTTGGGTCCTCGCTATCGATCACTATCTATCACTCGGTACCGCATTGGTAAACAATACGCTAAGCATTTTCATGCTTAGTGGTTCTACATACAAATCCATTCCCTCGCCTGCTTAAATCAATTCATGCAATTTAATAATCTTAACTTTCAATCATTTGGATGATCAATATAAATATACAATACATATACTTTGTTATATATATATACACAATTATAGTTCGATCATCCCATAAATACATTTTCATAATCAATATTTCACAATCTCAAATCAATTCAAATATGCTCACAAATTCAATTCAGCCTGACATTCAATTCAATTTCAAAATCAAGTCAAAGATAGCTAATCAATCATATGTTAATCAATTCAGTTATGCCCTTAACGAATTTAACCTATGTCTTCGATATATAGGATATCGAAATACTCAAGACGTTCCGCTGGTCACAGGTCGGTAATATATGGTTTTATAACACGCACGGTCTCCGGCCAAGGCCGAATCGTTATAAACAATCAAATAGTGAACACTACCGATACGGTCCTGGTCCCGCTGGCCAAGACCGGAGTGACACATCAATACAATAGTTCGCAAGACTACTATTCACCCTATCAGTATACCACAATCTATCCTTAATGCGGAATAAACGGTTAACATTCTATTAAGGGCGTTTAAATCCTTTATAGCAAAAATATAGTACAATATGTACGCTGTATAAACAGTTTATTTTCAATAATCATAATTTTATGTGCAACATTTACACCACTTTTCAAATCAATTAAATCAATTCAATATGCTTTTAGGAATGAACAAGCAAAAAACTTGAAACGAGGAATAGAGTCGGTAGAACAAATATTTCAAACTTGAAATGAGAATAGATTTAGAAGAAAAACCCAAAATCTTTGCACTTTGATTCCAATCCTTGAATTTCAATCACAGCTATTTTCCTCCTGGCATCCCTATTCCAAACCATTAAAGAACAATATTATCTGTGTGTACTAGTGGTTTTAGTTAGATTATTTTCGAATTTAACATGGAGTTCCAATTTTATGATAGATGTGATTCTTAATCACTACTTCCATAGAGTCAAAGAACACCCGAATCGGAGTTCGACGGCTGAGCGGCGACTTTCCTCGGCTGGAAGTCATACACAGTCTCGAATCGACGAGCCGACCTGACCTGGACGTAGAGCCTCGGGATCTATCACCCGGTTAAACATCTTCATCCTCCCTCAGTTATATGAATGTATTCTTGACTCAATGGGCCGATAGAGTCCAAGAACACCCAAATCGGAGTTCAAACGGCGAGCATATGACCTTCCGTTGGAGGTCATGTTAGTCAACTTCACGAGCTTCGACCGAACCGACGAGCTGCACTGAAGTGACGAGCCCAGTCAAACACCTCGGTCTGACATCTAACATCCTCCTCAGGCATAAGTGAATGTATTCTTGACTCCATGGGCTTCTCTCCATAGGTACCCAAGAACACCTAAATCGGAGTTCAAACGAAGGAGATATGACCTTCCTGCTGGGAGGTCATGCGTAGTCAACTTTGACGAGTTTGCACTGAATCGACGAGCTGCACTGAAGTGATGAGCTCAGTCAAACACCTCGGTTCGACATCTAACATCCTCCTCATGCATATGAATGGTCTTTCACTCCAATGGGCTTCCATGTTCCAGCAACACCCAAATCTGAAGTCAAAACCAAGTGAGAGAGCGACCTACGGTTGGAGGTCATAGCGCAAATGGCCTTGACGAGTCGATTCGACTGATGAGCTGCACTGAAGTGACGAGCTCAGCTCTACAGGACGAGCTGAGCTCTTCAGACGCAGCTGCCTCTACACGACGAAATGGAGCTCCGCATGACGAGTTAAGCTCGTACGACGAGTTGGCTCTTCAGACGAGCTAAGCCTACATGACGAGTCGGTTCTACACGACGAGTCGAGCTCTTCAGACCCAGCCAGTTCTCCGCATGACGAGCTGAGCCCGCGATGACGCAGTCGAGCTCTGAATGACGAGTTGAGCCTTCAGACGAGGTCCTATCGATCTCTATTCGACGACCCTATGGGCTGACCCTTCACCCATTCGAATCGCTCGTGCAGCAGTTGATCATAACCTGGCTTCACAAAATCAGAATTGAGAAATTCAAAATCCTAACATCAAGTTCATTGATGTGGCTACAATTTCACAGAAGGACTTATTTCCAAATTCTCTTTATTTCTGACCCAAAAACCCGTTCTAAGGTCCGACTAGTTGACTAGAATTGGCAGAACTGACCCGACCGGATTTAGCTGGGCTGACCTCAGTAAAAGGACTATAACTTAGTCTATAGAGGTCCAAATCGAGAAATTCAAAAGCCTAACATCAAGTTAATTGATGTGGCTACAATTTACTGTAAGGACCTACCAAATTCCCTTCACTTTGTACCCAAAATCAGCTCTGTTGTCTGGCTAGCTGCGCACTACCACAATGGCAGCTTCCCGCGAGTTTAAATGCACCAACATTCCCTAAGGAAAGATAACCACCCAACATTCCTTAGGGTAGAAGACACAAGTAGAGAAGACCCAATTCCTGATGTCATTTAAACTCTCCGTTTACTTGGCCTCTACTTGTAGCTCTTGTCACGAGGAATGACTCTTCTTCGTCGCGTAAGACCTATGGGTCCGATCAGTTTAAAATCTAGAGAGAAGACGGAGCCTCTCTCTCTAACTCTCCCTTTCTCTGTTTTTCTTCCTTATGGATCACTCTAAATCGATTTTAAAAAGGAGGAACTTCCTCCCACTTTCCTACATGCCACATGCCCTTCCTTGATTTTTTTCTTTTTCTTTATTTCTTTTTATATTTAAGTCCTCCATTTCTTATTATTCCTCATTTAAGTCTCCTATTTTCACTTTAGACACATAAACTTATTTACAATTGACCCTTAGGTCCCCATTTTACACTTCCCCATATTTTCTCTTTTTCACTTGCTTATTTCTCGATTCAATAATCATTTAATCAATATTCATCTAACAATTCTTAAAAATACTCAAGTCAGCCCAATTATACTTATGCTATAATAAATTTTATTATAAAAATTTGTGGTATTTTTGGGCAAGTATAACTCTCCTCTAATTAAAAAATTCATTCCTCGAATTATGATTCAAACAAGCTATGATATTGTTGCCGCATCAAGCTTCCCCTCACTTTCCCAAGTGGCTTCCACCTTATGGTTTCTCCACAGCACTTTGACTAGCGGAATCTCTCGTCTGCATTCTTTCACTTCACGAGCCAAAATCTCTAACGGCTCTTCTTCATACGCCAAATCCGGCCAACCAATTGTTCCGAAGAGACTACATGTGACGGGTCTCGATCGGTACCCGCAGCATGGACACATGAAATACATTATGGATCTTTCCAAGTCCCGAGGTAATGCTAATCTATATGCCAATCGGACCCACTTTTTTCAATCACTAGGGGCCACAATAAATCTAGGGCTCAACTTGCCCTTTTTCCCAAATCTCATCACCTTCTTCCAAAAAGATACTTTCAAAAACACTTTTTCGCCGATCTCATATCAAATATCTTTTCTTTTCATGTCGGCATATGATTTATGTCTATCGTTGGCCACCTTCAATCTTTCTCTAATCATTTTCACTTTTTCTTGTTCCCCGTACTCAAGCTCGTGGCCAATTACTTTCCTTTCGCTCAATTCGGGCCCAACACAATCTGCAGTTCTACATTTTCTCTCCCATATAAAGCCTCATAAGGCGCCATTCCAATACTTCTTGGATTTGAAACTCGTTGTCAGACGCAAATTCAACTAAAGCAATGTGTTGATCCCAACTACCCTCAAGGTCGATCACACAACTCCTTAACATATCTTCTGTAGTATCTTGCTAGTCCCAGGAAACTACGCACTTCTGTAACATTTCTAGGTGGCTTCCATTCAACAACCACTTCTATTTTCTTTGGATCTACTCGGATTCCTTCTTTCGATACAACGTGCTTCAAGAAAGGACACTTCATTCATCCCAAAACTCACACTTGCTCGCCAGATACAACCGCTTTTCCTCAAAGTCTCAATACTACTCTAAGGTGTGTGTCATGACTTTCCGATCTTTGAATACACAAGAATGTCGCCTATGAACACTACGACAACCGATCCACATATCGGCCTGAACACGATTCATTAGGGTCCATGAACGCCGGGCCGGAGCATCGGTCAATCCAAACGGCATTACAAGGGAACTCATAATGTCCATATCGTCCCAACTACCTTATGCACACGGCGTATCTTTAATTCTCAACCGATGCAGGCCCGTATCACAAGTCAATCTTGAAAAGATACTGCACCTTTAATCGGGTCAAACAAATCATCAATTCTGGGTAACGAATATTTATTCTTTACCGTTAACTTGTTCAGTTGTCTGTAATCAATACATAGCCGAAGTGTACCATCTTTCTTTTTAACAAAAAGCACGGGAGCTCCCCATGGTGCTGCTACACTCTATTTAATAAACCCTTTTTCTAGCAGTTCTTTCCACTGTAATTTCAATTCCTTTAAATTTCTAATGGAGCCATTCAGACGGTGTAATGGGATGTCAAAAGGCACCTGGTACAACGTCAATAGCAAACTCAATTCCCTAATGGGGGCAACTCGTAACTCTTCCTAAACACGTCCGAAAAGTCGCTAACAAAGAGGTGATATCTGATACACTAGCCTTGCTTTTACCAGACAATCACATAAGCCAAGTAGCTTCACATCCTTTCCCGCACCACACTTAGCAGAGGTCGATATCGCACAGGTGATTTGCCCTCTCACCGATGAAAGTTACTTCATCTTTCATCCGTCCTTATGTCACTCTTTTCATTTTACAAATGACTATCGCTTCTGCTCCGGACACCAAACATTCCTAATATTACATCAAACTCACGAAGGATAACTCAATCAAATCTCTCCCAAAATTCATACTTTCGTATTTTGACGTAAGCAATCTCTATATACTGCTCAAAATAACACTATGCCCGAGCGGTTCGTCACCAAGATGTCATATTCGGTTTCACTCCCTCTAAGAATTTACCTAAGTCAGTATGTCAAGACATATGTATGGAATGAGTCGATCCCGGATCTTATCAATGCATGCATAGTAGTATCAAAAGATAAAATTCACGAATTATTACATCCTGGGGCCGCCAGAGATCTTCCATCGCCATCGCATATGCCTAGCCGAGCACGCACCATCTTGCCTACCTAAAGTTTGGTAGTCCTCGTCTCTAACACCTCTAAGGATGCAACACTTTGCCGCCAGGCCACTAAAGCCGCACTTCAGCCTCCGGTGTCAGAATGAACGAGTTCTAGAACAATCTCTTGCTCTATGCTCTTTTGATCCATGATTCGTACTACGCAGTCGAGCTAAAATCAACAAAATTTATATACACCTGTGTTCCTACTACCGCCAGAGTCAAGCTGTCGCAAAGATAAAGGGTTCATGGTCGAACACGGGATGTGGCTTTCATCCTAGAAATGGCTCGCATTAGGCATGAAGGTAAGGCTTTCTATTTGACTTTTGGATTTATGTCAAAAAGTCAGAATGGTTTAAACTGAAATTTAAAATCGAAATGGTAAAACTGAATTTAAAGTGAAGAAATTAAACTAAGATTTAGGTCACCAACTTGACAAGCTGTGTGGCAAACACATGTCCTCGTGTTTTATCCCCTCCTACGCGAGTCAACACAGATGCAGTTATGGCCCCTTTTTGTTTACTTAAAACCCCAACATTCCTTTATCATTTTTCTAAGGCTAGTAAAGACCATCTAAAGAATCACAAATAAGATCTTCACCCGAGCACCGAACCCTAGTATGGAGAGTACTGGGCTAAAACAATAAAAAAGTCAATGTTATTTAACCCTAATTTGAAGAACCCTAACATAAATATTATCTCGGGAGGCTTGTAAAGACTATCTAAAGAACAATGAACCCTAAAGCATGGAGAGTATTGGCCAAGACAATAAATATCCCATGTTATGTAACCCATTCTAAAATAAGTACTATAAATACACTAATTCGACTTTTAAGACAAGAGGACAACATGCTTAACCCCAATTCACCTTAAGCTAGCTTCCTTCTCTTCAAAAAGGAGGCTTAGCCAAGCATCTCTCGAGTTGTCATCCTAAGAGGTGTAGTTAGGCACTGGAAAGTGAAAGAAAGAAGAGAGAAAGAAGAGAGAGAAGAGAGAAAATAAAACAATTTATTTACAAAAGCAGTAAAAGAAAATAACTTACAAATCACCAAAAACTTGTATTCACCTTCTATCCTCCTCCTTTTTATTACAAAACATGAGGGTATTTATAGCCTCCTCAAGGTAAGGAAAATACTCAAAACCCTAGCAACTAATCTAAGCTATAGGATAAAGAGAGTAATTCACCAAAATGAAAGGCGGTTGTATTAATTACAAAGGATGACGAGGCACGCATTTTCACACAGTGGATGAATTTCACTAAATTAGCGAATTGGGCAAGTGTAATAAAATTGGAAAATTTCGCTTATATGCATTTTCGCAACATGTAAATTTCTCGCTAAGCTAATAAAATAATGTGTGAGAAGTTTAGAACCGATAATTACACGAACAAGTGTTTAATAAATGGGGATTTGGTTTAATAAATTCATCATTTTCACAGTTTGCGAACATGTTGCGAAATTCGCTTAACTTGCTTAACCGATTGCTAATGTTTTCATAAATTCGCTAGGGTTATAATCGTTTGCGAACAAGCCATGAAAACTCGCTTTGTCACTCTTCTATGCCTCTCATCCCGTCTTCAACCGTATCTCATTTCCTCCAATTTTCCTTTGTTTTTCCATTGATTGTTTGATTATGTATCGAGACTAAAACTTCCAACCTCATGATTGATCATTTACTTGTGGTTGAAGCCTAGAAGTGCATAAATACCACAAAACAACCAAAAACATGCTCCAAATGGCATAAGTGTTACTAAGGTAATACTTAACACTTCAATCGATATACTACGACACCCGATCAAAAAGTACTCCAAAACCATCTAATATAGTTCAAAATTGTAATTTTTGGAGTACGAATCACACCCCAACCCAAATCGCTGTTGGGCCCCTGAAGAATGCAAAATAAGGAATTGAGATTTGATGTGGTGATTTTCAAAAGGTCAGGTTTCAAAGGTTATCAGACTTATATACAAACTAACATTACTTAAAGTGAACAATTGAAATCAACACGAAAACCTATATACAGAATAAATCCATAAGAGAACAATTTTTAGAACAACACTGCTTCCATGATTTTCTAACTCGATTTCCACCTGTCTAATGGTTCATTTTGTAATCTAGATTGAGTCAACAAAATGCAAATTCTGTTTCAACCTAGCATTGACATGGCTCAAACCCGCTGGAACAATTAAGATGTGGCTGGTTACACTTCTTGCTTCTCAATTATATTGTAGGATGCAATGCTTAAAAACTGACTTCACCAAAGTCCATGTAACTAACCACCGACGACTCCCAACCAATTAAGGTTTAGGCATCAAGCCAAAAGGATCAAAGACCACCAACTCTAAAGGTTTCACCCTCGACTTCAACCTGACTTCAAAATCAAGCACCTACAATTCGCTAAATTCTACCTATCCACTCCATGTAACGAACACAAAATCGATGACTCCCCAACCAATGAAGGCTTAGGGCATCGGGTTTCAAAGGTTCGCTATATCTCTGACCGCAGTGCTCTGCTTCAAAAGCAAAACTTCACGATTTTATTTTTCTTTTTCTTCTTTCTTTTTCTTTTTCTTTTCCTTTTCGAAGACAACATCGTCTTCAATTGTTGGTAACTCAAACCTATTCTAGGTTGTCAACATGCCTAAGGTCGGTTTTGGTAAAAGTGGAAAGGAGGCATACAAAATTCACAACCTATTGAAATAAACTGGAGTGCAGTGTGAATTAGCATAAGGGAAATTTCAAGTCATATGCCGGAACCGTGACTCACCAAGAATTTAATTCAAGTACGGAATTTTGTCCTAGCATATATGACAAATAAAGGATTCAATTTTCCAACATGAAGCAATCTAATTGTCCAATAAAGCACCAATTGTTCAATTGAAAAGAAAACATTACACCTAGTAAAGGCACAAAACATGATATGTACAAAAGTCAGAGGAGAGTAACCGATTAGCTGATATAGCTAAAAATGCATAATACATGAATACAAAGCTAAACACAAAAATATTCGCTTACTATGGCTAATACATAAATCCTAATCAAGATCAGCGAGGCGCTGATAAAGCCATAACTATACAAAAACATAAAAGAAAACCTAACCACCTCACCGCCGTGGTGGTGTATACATCGTTGATCCTAAGTCGCTGTACTGGCCGCAAGATATCCCAAGAGGTCGGAACCGACCTGAGCTTAGAAATGCCGAGGTCTCATGCTCCAAATCCGAACCGCACCCAAACCAACCACTATGCCAGTCGTATAGGCAGCTGCTCGTGCGCCTTGATGTAGTGGCAAAACTTATGTACGTGAGGCCACTTACATCTTCGAAGTTCTCGCATGGCATGTTGATGGGTTGGACTTAGCTTTGTGAGCTTCAGGTTTTGAGTTTGCTGCGGTGCAATATGCATGCACCGGCAAATAATATGTGGTCTTATATCGCGCTGGGGTTTGTGGGAATTGGTCAAGGACATGCTTTCGGGGATCTTCCACTATTTCTTCCACTACCCTCCTCACTTATCAAGGCACTAACTGCTCTGCTTTTTCCAAGGCCAAAAGTATCACCTCGATCCTAGGGCATCCCGCAGCCTCTCGTGAGGAGCTTCTACCAATTCCACTCCACTCCTCTCAGGTCGGCAACAGCTTGTTCAACCAAAATTGCTCTAAAGGAAGCACTCTTCTCCAAATTCCTCCTCCTCTTGATGAACAAACTGATTGGTGAGCTTTGAGATGGATTCCCTCGCAAGATCCACTTTGATCAATTTCACTTTGGAACCCATCTACCTTTGCTCAGGGGAGCTCTCAACTGTCTCGCTTGATCGGGCCCGACAACCACTACCCCGCTTCCCATGAAATTGTCCACTTGTTTGCTCAAATTCAGATGGCTTGTCTAACAAGGGATAAGGGTGGTGGTTGTTGCCACAGTTGAGGTGAAATGTGGAGAAGCATGAGGTATAAGTCGAGGAACATTATAGACAAAAGACTCATCCATCGGGTCTCATATTCTCATAGACCTATATGGGTTTGGATTCTCTACAAAGTTGTCGCGCACGCTGATGGAAGGTTCCAATAGTCCCTCATTGTCATGTAAGCTCTAGGGCTACCTCTCACCGCACGCTTCTCCATATGGGGATTCCATTTTCTCTCAATTCAAACCACTGAAAATGCAATCTCAGCTGAAATAAGGCTTCACAAAACAAATGGATGTAAATGATCCTCAGAAGACTTTTTTTTTTTTTTTTTTTAAATTGCAAAAGGTTAAATTAACTACCGTAAATTAAAAATAACTCCAATGAAACTCAAACAGCTGCGCTTAATGCGCGACTGGATGAAAGTCGGGCGCTCTCGCAATCGGGTTGCAAAAAGAGGCAAAAAGGTTACCTTCACTGTGACGTCGATCACAAGTACACCTTTAATTTTTACCATCGCAGTTTGGCACCATCCCCGAATGGCGCCATTTGATTCGTGTCACAAGAGTTGAGCTAAAATCAACAAAATTTATATACACCTGTTTCCTAATACGCGTAGTCAAGTTACCGCAGATAAGGCCCAAATATCGAACACGGATGGGTTTTATCCTAGAAATGGCTTCAGATTAGGCATGAAGGTAAGTGCTTCTATCAGACTTCGGATTCAGGTCAAAAGTCAGAAATGGTTTAAACTCGAAATTGCAAACCGAAATGGGTAAAAACTCGAATTTCAAAGCGAAGAAATTCAACTTTGAAGATTTAGGTCACCAACTTGACAAGCTAGGCAAAACATGTCCTCGTGTTTTATCCTCCTATGTGAGTCAACACGTGATGCTATGGCCCCTTTGTTTAAAACCCTAACATTCCTTTATCATTTTTCTAAGGCGAAGACCATCTAAAGAATCGCGCGCATCTCTCACCCGGCACTCAACCCTAAAGTATGGAGAGTATCACAAAAAACAATAAAAGTCAATGTTATTTAACCCTAATTAAGAACCCTAACATGTAAATATTATCTCGAGGCTCAGAAATCAATCTAAAGAACAATACCCTAAAGCATGGAGAGTATTGGCCAAGACAATAACATCCCATGTTATGTAACTCAATTTTGAAAATAGTGGCCATAAATACACCACCATGACTTTTAGTACAAGAGAGACAACATGCTTAACCCTTACCACCAAGCTAGCTTCCCTTCCTTCAAAAGTGAGGCTTAAATGAAGCATCTCGAAGGCCATCCTCAAGAGGTGTGTTTGGCACCGGGAAAGTGAAAGAAAGAAGAGAGAAAGAAGAGGAGAAGAGAGAAAATAAAACAATTTATTTACAAAAAGCAAGAAAAGAAAATAACTATAAATCACCAAAACTTGTATTCACCTTCATCCTCCTCCTTTTATTACAAAACATGAGGTATTTATAAGCCTCCTCAAGGTATGAAAATAACAAAACCCTAGCAACTAAGCTAAGTTATGTGATACAGAGTAATTCACCAAAATGAAAGGCGGTCATGATTAATTACAAAGCATGACGAGGCATGCATTTTCACATAGGATGAATTCTCAAGTAAATTAGCGATCATAAGTGTAGCGTAAAATTGGAAATTTCGCTAGTTGTGGTGCATTTTCGCTTACAATGAATTTCGCTGCTAGCTAAAATAACGTGAGAAGTTTAAACCCATAATTTCACACGAACAAGTATATTTAGCGAATGGATTTGGTTTAGCGAAATTCATCATTTTCTAAAGCCATGAACATGTTATGAAATTCCGCGAACTCGCGAACTCCGGACATGAATGAGCCATGAAATTGCAGTGGTTGCGAATTACTCTTGGCGTAACGCTTGCGAAAATCCTGTTTTGTCGTTTCATGCCTCTCATCCTGCCTTCAATCGTATCTCATTTCCACTTTTCCTTTGTTTTCCACTGATTTTGGGCTTGTCGATGGTCGAGACTAAACTTCCAACCTCATGATTGATCATTTGCATTGTGGTCGGGGCTTCCAGAAGTGCATAAATACAAAACAACCAAAAACATGCTCCAATGGTATAAAGTGTTACTAAGGTAACATGAACACTTCAATCGATATATGACATGATTAATGATCAAAAAGTACCAAAACCCACTCCAATATAGGGTTCAAATCGCACTTTCGAAAGCACTAATCAATCCACAAATCAAACAAGCACCAGAAGTCTCCAACATTTCTCCTCAGATTTCTCCCACAATGGAGCAATGGGGAGGCTTGTCCTCTAGAAGCACCTCCCGGTGTACTCAAGAATCGACGCAGGCCGGGTAGAGTAGTACTCCCACCGGGTAGCCCACAGCCATAGCCGACTGGAACCCTCTCGTGGTCCCCGAATTTTTCCTTGTTGTTGTTGCGAACCGAACCGACCGGATTTTTCTTTCCCTGCCTTTTATCCTTCTCTCTTCCTCTTTCTTACTCTTTCCACATTCAATGCACATGTCACAATTGGCAACTTCATGGCAAAATGTCGCGGACACGGGCCTCACATGGCCGGGCTACACCGCCTTCAAACCTACAACACTTTTCTTCCTCACTCACAAGTACCTCGAGCATACTTGCTCAACCAGGTGAATTCTCTTTGATATTCGTCACACTCATCTATCTTTGCTTTAGATGATGAAACTCCCGTCTCATGTTGTTCGATAAATGCGACCCACATAGTGCTTCTTCTTGAACTCATCCAAGAAGAACTCCCATGTAATCCTCTCTCGATGAAAGCGGTCCCGGTCACGAAACCCACCAATCGGGAGCAAGCCTCATCTTGTAGTAATGAGGTCACACATTCCACCCTCTTCACAGTAATGCATTTGTACGTGGGCATTCGCTCTCTGCTCTCTCGAGCCAATTTTCGCTATATAGAAGGCCTATCCTCTTCTTCCCATAAAATTCCACAGGCCTGCATTCTCGCTATTCTCCTCAACGCCGATCGCTTGAGTAATTGTACTGGTTACCCTGGGCTTCTTTGCAATCTGAGTTAGCCATTGGAGGATGTAAATCTTAGCAGTACTCCCGCTACTTGTTCCTGTTCAATTCGGGTGGGGCATGGGATGCTTGCCCACCTTCCACACTAACAGACTCGTTACGTAGTCCCTCTGGGTCATCCTCGAATCCTAAGGGAAGCCGAACCGTCCATGCTATCCCATTTAGGACCAAGAAGATCCGCTACGAGTCATGTCATCCTTATGTGCAAATGAAATGCATGTTATAAAATAATAATAAAATTTAAAATCATTTACAAACAATTTCGAAATCATTTTATAGAACCACCTAAACCTAGGCTCTGATACCAATAAATGTTGTGGCGCCCCTTTCCCGACCCGACCCGCTTGGGCGGATCCGAACCGAGTCCGGGATGCCTCTAAAATCACTAAATCACTCAAAGTCATATATTTGCGGAAGCGATTACAAAATTGGGCAAGCCCATAAACATTTACATTTAACAAAATCCATTTACAATGTAGGCATCCAAGCCTTTTCAAAATGATTTACAAAAATAGATGTTCAGTATTCAAATTGTTTATACAAAATATCCATATAAAAAAGAACACATGAAATGAGGGCACATACCTGAGCACACCAGATTTCTTTCTTTATGACTCGACGCTCCTCTAGGATCTTGGGTTCGGCGCATCGATCACTATCTATCACTCGGTACCGCGCATTATAAACAATACGCTAAGCATTTTCATGCTTAGTGGTTCTATACAAATCCATTCCTCGCTTCCAAATTTTAAATCAATTCATGCAATTTAATAATCTTAACTTTCAATCATTTGGATGGATCATAAATACAATACATACTTTGTTATATATATATACAATAGTAGTTCATTGATCATCCCATAAATACATTTTCATAATCAATATTTCACAATTCAAATCAACACCCAAATATGCTCACAAATTCAATTCAGTTCTGACATTCAATTCAATTCTGAAAATCAATTCGCTTATGCCAACTAAATCCAGTTGGTGCCAATCAATTCAGTTATGCCCTTAACGAATTTAACTTTATGTCTTCGGAGATATAGGATATCGAGTCACCGACACGGTCCTCATTGGCCGCAGTCGGTGATCACATGGTTTTATAACATGCACGGCCCCGGGCTGGGCTGCCGACCGGTTATAAACAATCAAATAGTGAACACTACGTATAACGGTCCCGCCGTCGCCGATCGGAGTGACACATCAATACTGTAGTTCGCAGCACTACTATTTAACCCTATCAGCACTAATCTATCCTTAATGCGAAATAAACGGTTAACATTCTATTACATGCTCAAATCCTTTATAGCAAATATAGTACAATATGTACGCTTTGTATAAATAGTTTATTTTCATTAATCATGCAATTTTTATGCAAGAAACATTTCACAATCACTTTCTCAAATCAATTAAATCAACTATGCTTTTTAGAACAACAAGCAAAAAACTTGAAACGAGGAATAGGAGTTTCAGAGAACAAACATTTCAACCTTGAAATGAGAATAGATTTAGAAGAACAAACCCAAATCTTTGCACTTTGATTCCAATCCTCGGAATCTCAATCACAATTTGGTTTTTCCTCCTCGGTTACCTATTCCAAAACCATTAAAGAACAATATTATTCAGGTGTACTAGTAGTTTTGTTAGATTTATTTTCGGAATTTAATATGAGTTCCAATTTTAAATAATATATATATACGGATTTTTGACTCACCGGCTTTCCATAGAGTCAAAGAACACCGAATCGGAGTTCGACGAAGGAGTTATGACTCTTCCTCGAATCTGGGTGTCATACACAACAAATCTCTGAATTGACGAGCTGACCTGACCTGGACGAGCTCGATCTATCACCTTGGTTAAACATCTTCTATCCTCCTCAGTTATATGAATCTATTCTTGACTCAATGGGCTTTCCATAGAGTCCAAGAACACCCAAATCGGAGTTCAAACGAAGGAGATATGACCTTCCGAAGTTGGAGGTCATGTGCGAGTCAACTTGACGAGTCGACTGAACCGACGAGATGCACCAGCGACGAGCTCAGTCAAACACCTCAGTCTGACATCTAACATCCTCCTCAGGCATATGAATGTATTCTTGACTCCATGGGCCTATAGAGTCCAAGAACACCTAAATTCCAGTTCAAACGAAGGAGATATGATCCTTCCGAAGTTGGAGCGCCACGCAGAATAACTTCGACAGACTCGACCAACCGACGAGCTGCACTGAAGCGACGAGCCCAAACAAACACCCCGGTCCGACATATAACATCCTCCACATGCATATGAATGTATTCTTGACCTACGGGCTTTCCATAGAGTCCAAGAACACCAAATCGAGTTCAAACGTAAGGAGATACGACCTTACGGTTGGAGGTCATGCGCAATGGCCTTGAAGAGCCGACTGGATCGACGAGCTACACCGTTGACGGTTCGCCTCTACAGACGAGCTGAGCCTTCTGTGGACGAGCTGGCCTTCAGATGAGCCTAAGCTCTGGCACGACGTCTGAGCTCTAGAATGCACGAGTCGGAAATTTCTTCGTGACGGCAGGTCCGCCGACCTCATTCGACGACCTCTATGGTCGACCTTCACCCATTTGATCGGTTTCAGAGTAAAAAGACCATAACTTGGTCTACAGTGGTCCGAATATAGAAATTCAAAAGCCTAACATCAATTTAATTGATGTGGCTACAATTTCACAGAAGGACTTATTTCCAAATTCTCTTTATTTCTGACCCAAAAACCCGTTCTAAAGTCTGACTAGTTGACCCGAATTGGCGTAACCCACTCCAAACTTTGTGATTTAGGCTGACCTCAGTAAAAGACTATAACTTAGTCTACAGAGGTCCAAATCGAGAATTAAAAAGTCAACATCAAGTTAATTGATGTGGCTACAATTTAATAGAAGGACGTACTACCAAATTCCCTTCACTTTGTAAATTCAAAATCAGCTCTAAGGTTCGGGTTAGTCGTGCACTAACAATGCCACTCATGTGTGTGCCTTCCCATGGTTTAAAATGCAACCAAACATTCCCCTAAGGCAAGATAACCACCCAACATTCCTTAGGGTAGAAGATGGCCAAGTAGGAGAAGACCTACCTCTTGGATGTTGTCGAAACTCTGGCCTACTCGCCTCTACTTGTAGCTCTGTCACGCGAGGAAGGACTTTCTTGCCTCACGTAAGACCTATGGTCCCACTGTCGGAAAATCTAGAGAGAAAGATGGTTTCCCAACTCTCCCTTTTCTCTGCTTTTCTTCCTTATGGATCACTTAAATCAGATTTTAAAAAAGGAGGAAACTTCCTCCCACTTTCCTACATGCCATGCCCTTTCCTTGATTTTTTTCTTTTTCCTTTATTTCTTTTATATTTAGGTCCTCAATTTCTATTATTCTCATTTAAGTCTCCAGGCTTTACTTAGACATATAAACTTATTTACAATTGGACCCTAGGGTCCCCATTTTACAATTTCCCCCATATTTTTCTTTTTCTCACTTGGGTTTATTGATTCAATAATCATTTAATCAATATTCATCTACCCTTAAAATACCTAAGTCAAGCCCAATTATACCCGAATATAGACAATTTTATTATAAAAATCTGTGGTATTGGGCGTTAAGGTGGCTCGACATGAGGTCAGCCTTCTTCGTGGTTCTATACTGGGCTAGGTGCCCCGTGCTAGCGCCCTAGAGGTAAAAAGCTGCTAAGGTGTATGGCTGAGAGAAGGAAAGCCTTCGAACGAAGCGTTTTTAGAGAGCCTTCAAGCAAAGTGTCTTTGGAGAGCCTTCAAGCAAGGCATCTCTAGAGAGCTTTCAAGCGAAGTGTCTCAAACTCTTCTTTTTCTTTGTAACTTTAATTCTTCCTTGTTTTTCTGGGCAATCAAGTATGGCTCAATTACGTAGGCACCTTTGTAATGGATCTATTCAGTTCCCGACACGCTTGTCTTCACACGCGTATTTTTCAAGCCAGAAGGTCCCAACGACAGAATTGTATGCAAAGTTTTGGGACATACTCATTCTTAGGTGTGTCCCATCAATTTTCGGTAGCTCGCCTAAGGCAGTTGTCCATGATTGCTTGCCAAGAGATCCTCTCAGCTTCATCCCCTTCTGCCTTGCTATTTTCAGAAATGATGAGAGGCCAAGAGATGAAACTTCCACTAATCAGGGTTAGCACGTGTGAAGGGGTCCACTGAGTTACCATCGCGGAGCGTACTTTGTGTCTTCTATGTCCATGGAGGAACTGAGGTCTTTTTTCCATATCCTTAATGGCGTTAGTTTAGAATCATCGAACGGGCCTGGCCAGTTTACCGGTAGATAAAGTGATAACCTTGTCTCTTCACCCGGAGCAGTCAGCAATTGACTCCGTCGCTTTCACGTCGTAGCTTCACATCACCCTGCCCTCCCACGCTTATTCATCCAAATGTGTTTTTTTTGATTTTAATCTGTTATAAAGATGCTTTCTAACTTTCTACTAGTTTGATATTTCGCTAGTAGAGATATGTTTCACTCACACGCTGCCAGGACCAAGGGCCACTGCCTATGCCTACCATAGTCCCCGGCTACACCGTAATCGGGCTCCCGACTCCCCATGATGTAGACAGAAGGGGGCTGCCCCGGCCAGGGCTCAGGGTATGAGAGGCCCAACTCTCCGAGGCTTCCATTCGATGTGAATCGATCTCTTACATTTCCAAGTTGGTATGAGTTCGATTTCAAATCATGTCCTCCGAGACGATTCATGTTTTGACATACATTGCTTTTCCTAATGTTATCCAAGTAAGCGCAGGCGAGGCCGGCTGGTCAATTGAATAGAGAAGGTTGGCCTGAAGAACATCAAAGTAATTACCGGAGATAATGCAGGGCAAAGAAAGCACACCACGAAGCCTCGCCGATAGCGAGGAACTCGTAAGAGTCAGTCCGCAGGCCTTCCTTACATCATCCCGCTGCTCCCTACCAAGGTTCGCAGAGCTTATTAAGGGAGAGCACTTCGTTCTCCCCAACCTTTGCAAGTTTAGACTGGGTAGCTCTTCTAGGGCAGTTGCCGCTCAGGAAGACTGAGCGGAGGCTGCCACAAGGGCCTTAGGGAGGTTTGTTTGGATCACTAAGCCCCAACTTCGGGCAAGGGCTCGCCCCAGCTGGAAAAGAAGGAAACCCTAGATAAAGAGGGGGCCAAGTAAACTAAATAAATGCGTCGGCCTAAGGTTGCGGGATTAGCTCCGCATAGCTTCAATGATTTTGTCGAGGAAGAGAGATGTCCATAAAGCCATTACCGGTTTCATACACGGATGCAAAAGCGACTTGCGAATTCGGAGGATGAGCCCGCTCCCACATATGATGGGAAGCGTTTAAGGTGGTCTTCGCCAGATGAAGAGGCTGAGAAGGATCTGAGCACAATCCTATGACTCTCTAATCGAAATGCCACCAATGATCAACCGGTTTCGAAGGCGCCCTGAGGACAAGCACCCTGGGAGGAGGACCCTCACGGGGTCCTAGCAGACGAAATCGCAGTGGCCCCTCGTAAATGCCGCTTCGCTACCCCCACCTAAACCTGCAAATTCTGCACCTAGTAGGAGAAAGCTGCCTGACTAGGTGCTGTTGAGCACGTACGTTCCTCCTCATGAGAGGATCTATCCTTTGACGGGTATGGTTTCCCCTGATTTAAAGGGTGCTCGGGAGATTATCCATCGTTGGAGCCCCTTTAACCAGGCAGAGTTTCAGGTCGTGCAAATGCACGACCTCTATCCGAATTACTTTCGGGTACCAGTGGCGGCTCGCTTAGAGTAGTATTCCATCTCGTTCCCTGTCTATTTGAGTAAGGAGGCTTTCCAGTCGGTGGTCGAGGACGGGATGTTCATCCACAACCATGACTTTCACCAATCAGTTGAACTAGTACGTGCTGCTTTTCTTGGTTGATATCTTTGCGTGGTAATTTTATCAGAGCTTCTCTTTACAAAGGCGACGACCATCCCAACATGGTTCACCAAGATAGTGGTTTCAAATTCGACTGGGACGATGAGAGATCTTTCATGCAGTGCTCCAATTAGCCGCTTTCCACATTATCTAGACGCTCTTGGCCAAGGTAGAGTCCAAGTTGAAACATTGGAAGCAAGAAGCCAAAGCTAGTGTAGTAAGGATTGAATGGGTGGAGAAGAAAAGGGACGAGGCCAAATAGGAGGCTAAACGACTCATTCGGGCGCCTACAAGAATGAGCGAGGCCAAGGCAAGGGGCGTAAATGACCTGCCAGACGCGAGATGCCCGCGGCCGCAGAGGAAGACTAAAGGTGAGGGGTGGAGGCCGAGGTCGCTCACCGCTGGCCGAGCGGACGCTGCCTTACCGGAGCCTCGGGACATTCGTGAGACGGCGGCCCGGCTCTCCATTCCCAAAGGGAAGGACAAGGAAGCTATAGCGTAAAGACTACCGTAAGCCCTTGAGTAAATTCTCACTTATGGCTACTTTATTGTTGTATGTTCAAACATGGCATCCGTGAGCTTAATTCCAATTGCTGATCTCGCGGGCATGCCCGACTCGCCAACCCACCTCCTCCATATTTTTTGCGACCGGGTGCCCCCCGACCAATAATCAACAAAAGCCAAGGTCACAGAGATAGTACATTCTATTGAAAACGACCTGAGGTCTCTGGGTGAGGGGCATTGTAGAGGAGCAAGGCTGACTTTTCCTTCATATTTGTTTTGGGTTGTTTTTAGGAGATTTTGAAGGAGGGCCCAGGTCGCCAAATGCATATTACCCTTGTAACCTCGCGCTCACTCCACGTTTTGATAAAAACCCCTTCATGACAACAGCTTTGCCTAGGCTCCCATTTTCTTTTATTTTGAAAATGCCAATAGGGCAACAACCATAGCTGGACTTCTATAAAAAGTGGGCGTGATATCAACCATGTCCGGCGTTTTAAGCGCTAGCAGAAGGCCAACCATGACCGGACTTTTTTATGTGCCGCAGGGACATCAACCATGTCTGCACTTTATGCGCCGTAAGAACAACCATGACCGAAGGCTTTTTATGCGCTACCAGGATATCAACCATGACCGACTTTTTGCGCGCCGCCAGACATCAACCATGATTGGGCTTTTTATGTGCTAGCAGGACATCAACCATATCTGGACGTTTTAAGCGCCAACAGGGCGTTAACCATGACAAGACTTTTTATGTGCCAACAGGACATCAACCATGACTGGGCTTTTTATGTGCTAGCAGGACATCAACCATATTTAGATGTTTTAAGTGCCATCAGGGCATCAATCATGACTGGACTTTTTATGTGCTAGCAGGACATCAACCATGACTGGGCTTTTTAAGCTCCTAAAGGGATTTCAACCATGACTGGAATTTTTATGTGCCAGCAAGACATCGACCATGACTGGGCTTTTTATGTGCCAACACGACATCAACTATATCTGGACGTTTTGGGAGCGCTGCCAGGCGCCAACCACGCATCGACTTTTAGAAAGCCGCAGAGAACAACCACATCCGACTTTTAGAGCGCCAAAGAGGGGCAACAAATATTCGATCTCTTTAGAATGCTGTTAGACAACAACCATATCTGGACTTTTAGAACACCAGTAGGACAACAACCATATTTGGACTTTTAGAACGCCAGTAGGACAACAACCATATCTGGACTTTTAGAAAGAAGCAATTGTAGGTTTTAAGAGGAAATGTGTAGAGAACAATCTTTTATTGATGGTAAACTCCTCAAAGAATACACTATTGATAGCACTTCTTAAGATGCATGACATTACACATCCTAGGAACAATAGTCTCGTCTAGTTTGCTCCACGTATAAGACCCAGTTGTCCCTACTCGAACCACCGTGTATGGTCCTTCCTAATTGGCCTGGAATTTCCCGTCTGCTGGGTTGGGATTAGCCTCTATCCTCATATGTGTTACCATAAAACCTAGGAATTTGCTCGAGCTGACCCCGAAAGCGCATTTCAAATGGTTAAGTTTCATGTCGTGTCTTCACAATAACTCAAAGGTTTCTTGTAAATGCATTGTGTGGTCAGGGTGTTCAATTTTACGAGCATATCATCGATATAAACCTCCATGGATTTACCTATCAGGGGTCGGAATATCTTGGTCACCATCATTTGATAAGTTGCCCCTGCGTTTTTTAGACCAAATGACATTACGTTGTAGCAATACAATCCATGGGGCGTGATGAAGGCTGTTTTCTCCACGTCAGGTGGGTGCATAGGAATATGATGGTATTCGGATAAGGAGTCCAGAAACGACAGAATGCCATGCCTAGCTGTTGCATCCACAATTTGATCTATGCATGGCAAGGGGAAGCTATCTTTGGGACATACTTCATTGAGATCAGTGTAGTCTACACATACGCGCCACTTGCCACATTTTTTTGGTGCCACCACCACATTGGCTAGCCATTCGGGATACTTCACCTCCCTCATAAACCCTACCACTAAAAGATTGTTTACATCCGTCTCAGCCGACTGTACGGTTCAGAACCGTCTACCCTTTGCCTCAAAGCAGCCTGGCGCAAAGGGGGAGGACGTTCGCCTTGTGAGAAGCCACCTGATGTCATCCATATCGAGGTCGTGAGTGTTCCAGCGAATACATCAATGTTGCGCAATACTGAATGTAACTCGTGCTCTCTTTTCATTGATAGGAGAGAGCTAGACATAGGTAAATCTCTTCCGAATTCCGCCCAAGTCCACTTCTTCCAATGGGTCCACAGCCAGCGAGTTCTTTTATTTCGCCCTGATTTGGGAGGCATACTGTGATTGCTATGCGGGTGTAAGATCGTCCAGGGGAGGCTGTAAGATCGTTCGGCAGGTCAGTTTGGAATCAGGTTTCCCCTTTGTTTATGCAGTATCATTGATAGAATTGTCAGCCACCGGTTGCCCAAAAAGGTCGACTCGCCTCGCAAGATCAAATAGCTTACCATTTGGTGGTATGTTGACGACACTGCCTTCATGGAGTGTAGGAGTGCAGCCATGTCCAGCCCACTATGGTATTATAAGGTCCCAAGTCTTCGACGACTGAAAACAAAACTCGTTGAGTGACCGGCCCGGTTGTCACAGGGAGTGTGATATCTCCCAGTGTCGTTGTAGTTGCCCCATTGTAGCCAAAGAGGATTCATTCCATTGAATTTAGCATGCCGTGAGAGAGCTTCATCCGAGGAAGGCTGAAGCCGCAGAATCTACCAAGTCGCCTCGAATCCACCAAGACTCGTGCACATCAAAACCATTAATACAGAGGGGTGAGTACTAGGGCATCGTAGTGAGGCATAATGACCTTGTTCGGGTTAACTGGAGGAAAGGATATGGGGCCATTTACTGGCTCAACTTCTCCGTGGCTGCTCTTTGTGTGGACAACATTCACCTTAGCCTTAACCGTAGCTGCTCTGACGAGTCTCTTTATACTAATCATCAGTCGGGTCTCCTAGTATATAATTTATGGCTGGTTTGGCTTTGAAGGAGTAGCCAGATTGGTTGTAATTCTCCCTATGGGCTGCCCCGACTCCACCCCTTGATCAACTTCTCTGAGGTACCTCGTAAGGAGTCTTGCCTTGATTAGCTTTTCTACCAGGAACTTTAGTGTAACACCCCATCCCGAGAGGGTGTATGGTATGTGTAACCGTATGTGCACCAAGGGCTTCCTTAATTATTTTAGTGTCATAATAAAATTTTTGAAAGTTGTTTTAAGAGTGAAATTATAAAGTTTTCAAAGAATTATGGCACTTTTGCAATTAAGGAAAGTGGAGGGGTGAAATTCCAATTATGGAATTTTAAAAGGATAATAATAATAATAAATTACCAAAATTGTTCAGGGAAGCCTAAAAAATTCTCTAGATATCAATGATCGAATGGATCAAGGCTAAGTAAATCTGCCTCGTGAAATCTAGTGACTCTGTAGTGTTTGGTTTCTAATTCTGAGATGTCGAATATTTTACGATTTCTAGGCGATTCAAGTAGAATGAAACTTAAAACTAATTTTTGAAAATTTCGAAAATGGAAAATATTTAAAGAATATTCAATTAGGATAAATGAAATTGAAAGTTTAGACAAAAATAAATTGTTTCTAGGGTCAAAACGGATAAAGAAGTGGAATAAAAGGGACATGTGGTCCCACATAAAAACAAAAACAAAAAAACAAAGCTTTTGGATCAATAGACTTACGTAGACGACGGCAGAGATTTTATTTTTATATTTTCTCTCTTTGATTCTTTCTCTGATTTAAGAAAATTGGACCGTAGACTTTCATCAAAGCAGAAGGCAAAGTTGACTAATGCGTAAGAGAGCCACAAAGATAGGTACCAATATCTTAGTCTTTTTTGTCAAACTTTAAAAGGTAGAAAATTTGTCTACTTGTGTTATTTCAAGCCTAAAGGTTATGTAATGGTTTGAAATTTTCTTAGAGGTCGTGAATGTCGTAAACTTCAATCCCAAAATTCTGATTGAATTAGGAATTTTTGTGAATTTTCGATTGTGTTCCTGACAAATAGTGGCTGAATTTGGGACTCAAGTTTGGACAGCTTTTGGCTGAAATGTGGAGCCAGAGCCTGACAAGTTCACATAATTTTCGAAATGTTTCTGGTATTTTTAGACTCTATGAAAGTCTCGAAATAAAAGCTTAAGCAACCGTATAGTTTTTATGTGGGGCATTTAATGTAGGGACATTTCGTAAATTTACATCATATTATCGATGTCCTTATCGAATGGGACCAGCACGAAAGTTTTGTTAGAATCGTTCGCTCGATATAAATCATTTTGAAAGTTCGTGTATGTTTTATGGTTAAAACGTTAAACTGAGGCATTGCATTCTCAGATGGATTGTGTAGGCGATTTGAGCATCCGACGAGAATCTAGAGTGCTTGACAAGATTTGAAAGAAAATTAGTCGTGAGAAAAAGGTGAGTACTCAAAATCATTTTCTAAAACGAAGTGTTTAAATTACAAGTTTGTAAAGTGCTTTGAAAATATAGATTTATAAAACATTTTTTTTACCTCCCAATTGTTATACTCTAAAAGTTCGATTAATATTTAAGAAACAAGCCATCTGGTTTAGCAAAACCCTAGATGGCATAGCTCGCTCCGCACATATGTATTTTGACAGTGGCTATACATGATATTATGACTAACTATATCGCTCTCGGTCGGCAATTAGGGGTTAGATCTAGTATATATTTATATAGTGAGTTGCCATCTGCACATTCGAGGTATATAGTTAGCGCGCTGACTTAGTACATAGCGATGAGGTGTTGGTTCCGAGGTTCCCTCACAAGCATTTTGGTTCCGAGGTTCCATTATGCTATATAGATCCCGCCGTGTTCACCGGACCATATTAATCGGGTAGTGTTCCGAGGTTCACTACCATGCTGTTCGAGGTTCCGTGGGCATCACGTCTGTGGTATTCGCAAATGGGCCACAATGGTTGGTACTCTGATTTGGCGTATAGCACTGTGATATTAACTACCATCAAATAAGCCACAGCTGTGAATAGTTTTCGTAACGCTGCCAGTTGTAAAATAGTTTTAATTAGCTTAGCACAGAAATGGGGCTGTAAATGGTTTTCTATAGCAAACTCGCTTTATAAACAGCTTACAACCATTTATGTACAGATTTTCATATCGGGAGGTACAAACAAAGAACAGCAGCATTTAGAACTTATAAGACTTCACCGGTACTCGCTTTCGGCCACGCTTAGTTTTAAAATAATTTTTCGCGCGCAGCTGTCAGTTCAGCATCTTCCAGATCCTCGCTCCCAGACGCCGGTTGTGATTATATATAAGATAAGGTGTAAATTAAAAAGTAAAAGCTGTGTGGCATTTTGTATATGTAAATATCGTTGTAAATATGCATGCATGGTTTCAGAAAACAAAGTCATATAAAAATTATGTCGATCGATCCTTATCTTATATTTACGAGGACCGCAGGTCCTTATCACAGAGTCGACATTCGAAAACATTGGGAGTGTATATTGTTTTATACAGGTGATTTTGTATTTTGGGCTTAACCACCGTGCAATCGTTATGCTGCCGGATATTCGCTAAATCTAAAGGTGTGATTTTGATAGAAAAGTGAAAAATTTTATGACCCACGTTTTCCAAATACGTCAAAGCAGCTTTAACCCGCTTAGCTTCATGGGAAACTTGCTACCGAAATAGTTTCACTGGAGGTTACTGTGGAGTTGCCTACAGATTTCACACTAGGAAGGGGTTTGTCAACTTGGTATCGTAGGCGCTTTACGATAGTCACTGCTGCACGCTTCATAGTATTTCCTATAGAATTTGTTTTTTTATAATGATTTTCCTATTGCAACCTACATTGTTTTGCTAAATCCTTGCATGCATCAAATATTGAAAAGTGTCATTGAATCTTTTAATCTTGAAATTCACAACATTATGTCTGGACGAGGTCGTAGAGGTCAATCTAGGACTTCCACACCGGAGGCACCACCAGAGAGATATGTCGAGCACACCCCTAGATTGGAAGATGCTTCAATGAATCACCCGTGCCAGGAACCATCGAGGGTCGCAGACTCGTGTGGCGGCACACCTGGACGATGGATCGTGTTATACAGATTGTTACAGCCAGCCTACCCGTCGACACCCGGAGCCTCCGTAATATGTAGGGCATGATAGAACGCGCTCTAAATTAAAGGCTAAAACTTATGATGGCAATTCCAGACCCGTAGGCGTGGTACTTATGGTTAGATAGGGTTAGCTTTCTAGCTATTATATGGTGACGTAGACATGAGGTCTTTCCACCATAATTACCGAAAAAAGGTGATGTGGACCTTCCACCGGCACGGTAGAGACACAGGTTTCCCTTGTTTACTAGGATATAGCAAAAGCAAAGCAAGCAGCAATGTTATGAAAAGTTTGAGGCTGCACTAAAGGTAGAAAGGACAGCTCTTGGGGCCTAACCTCAGGGCGGCCGTAATGTTAAGAGAGGTGCTCCCAAGACTATCGCCTAGACCCCGCCGCCTAGTAGAAAGAAAGGAAAGAAGGGACCAATGATAGAGGCTCAGGATCGAGGAGCAAAGATTCAACCAGTGGACCCGTCGATCACCGCCAAATTCTAAGAGGCGGGCAGATTCAGATCATCTTCCATCAGGCCCTACACGCCGAGATAAGATCCCTGAGAGTGCGTGATGAACATGACAGATGTTTCCATTATGACAGGAAGGTCATCACTTTATCCGACCGTCTACACTAGTAGTTGTGAGACTCGAGGTAGGTACAAGAGCATCTACCCTGTGCACCGCCGGTCCTGGCCAGCCGGGTAGGAGTGGTTCAGCAGAGGTGGCGCACAACACCCGGTAGAGGTCGCGGGTAGGGTGCGTGAGGCAAGAGGCGCACTCGATTAGTCAGATTCGTAGTGGTACTCGTATCAAAGTTCGAGTATTTATAGTCACACGCCAGAGGCGCATGCATCACCGCACGCGGATTATCGGTATGATTTCGCTAGGATCATGATGCATACGCATCAGCGACCCAGAGCCACTCATTCATTTATTTCAAGACCATTCACCGAGAGTAACTGATAGAGTCCCAACTCATAGATGGTCGTATGGTGGTTTCCAGACTCCAATGGGGATACTATGACATCCGAAAGGATGGCCTGTGCAAGATTGGTGATCCGTAATAAGGATTTTCCAAAGAGACTTGATAGTTAGGTATCCATGATTTCGACATAATCTGGGTATGGATCAAGTTATCTGCATGTGAGCCACCTTAGATTGCTATAAGAAGGAAGTAAGATCGGGTTCGGTTTGAGATAGGCGTGATATTTGTGGAATCGAAGAGAGATCGCCCCAAGTCTCATTAATGCCATGACCGCCTCGAAATGCTTCTGGGAAGGTTGCTGTGGTTATTTGCATTTGTAAAGGATAGAGACAAGCAGGGGATTGACTACCGGAAGACATCTCCTATACCAAAAGAGTTCCCATGTGACAATCTTTTCCGTGATGATATTTCCTCGTGGTTTACCTCAGATAGAAATCGGAAAGTTCGTTATTGAACTGATTCCAGGGACCGAGCCTATATCCATTCCTCCATACAGAATGGCGCCAACCGAGTTGAAAGAATTGAAGGCACAATTAGAGGAATTGCTAAACAAGGGCTTCATCCGACCTGGTACCTCACCGTGGGGAGCTCCAGTTCTCTTCGTAAAGAAGAAAGATGGAAGCTTACTGCCAGGTATAGACCATAGACAACCGAATCGGCGACAATACGTTAAATCCGCAGATCTCGCTTCTCGTATAGATGAGCTATTTGGACCACCAGATGGATCTCGGTATATTCTAAGATCGACCTAAGGTCGCTACCATCGCTTGAGGGTTCAGAGAATGATGTTTTTAAGACTGCTTAGATCGAGATACCTAATCACTTCAATGGTTCCTAATGATGCCATTCGATTGACTAATGCCCCAAATTAAGGTTTCGCGGATTTGATGAATCGTGGTATTCAGTCCTCAGATGGATAAGTTTGTGATCGTATTCATGATGACATTCTAGTGTATTCAGGCGCTCGCAGGAACATGCAAGAGCACCTACGCATTGTTGATTCTAGAGAGCGTCGCTTATACGCCTAAGTTTAGTAAGTGCCGCTTTGGTTGGACAAAGTAGCTTTCTTGGTCATGTCATTTCCCGCGTATGGTATTAGGATCTCGGCGATTGAAGCTATGAACTGGAAGCCACCCACAAATGCTTCAAGTTCAGCTTCGATCAAGGTGTTATTACAGAAATTTTTCGAGGGATTTTCAAGATAGCAACCCCGCTGGACCAATCTATTGAAAAAGGATCGTAAATTCAGTGGTCGACATCCGCCAAAGATAGTTTTGAGAAGTCGAGACGTAGATTGACGACAACTCCAATATTAGCACTACCGCCGAGCGACGCTTACGCGGGTACACGCGATGCCTCCGCACAAGGGTTAGGTGTGTTTTCGGTGCAGGATGGTGTAGTGATAGCTTATGCTTCCCGTCGGGCTTAAAGAAGCAATGAGCGTAATCCACCTCGACCCATGATTTAGAACTAGCAATAGTTGGTTTCGCTTCCAAAGATCCGGGACATTATCTACCTGCGGTTCCCGGTCGCATATTCACCGATCATAAGAGCTTGCGTGATATCTTCACCGTAAAGAGCTTAACTCAAGGCACGCCGGTAATGAGTTGATTAAGGATCATGATCGCATCGATAGAGTACCATCCGGAAGGCCAATGTAGTGGCCGATGCCTTAGTTTTTCGGAACCGGAGGGGTTCCTATGCTTATCCGTACGCATATCTCCCATTGCTGATAGAGTCGAGATCTGGGGAGTTCAGTCAGCAGTAGCCGATACAGTGGACACCGTTACATCATTTTATGTTCATCCTCTTCTCAGATCCACAGAAGGTCATGTGTTTCAGATGATTAAGTTGAGGCGAGATCGAGGGTGGTAGGAAACCGTGAGTTCCGCATCGTAGACAATGGCGTAATAGTTAGAGGGAGTCGAATGTGTACCTGAAATAGGTGAACTAAAAAGGGAAATCATGGAAGAGGCTCACTTTAGCATATGCCATGCACCCTGGTAGCACCAAGATGTATCATACTTGGAGGGAGCATTATTGGTGGAAGGCATGAAAAAGGAAATTTCAAAGATTGCATCTGCATGCCTAACTGCTTAATGTAAAGGCAGAGTAACTGCTTCCGCAGAAGATACACCCCTTCCGATTCCCGTATGGAAGGATAAGATTACTATGGATTTTGTTATCTAAGCCCGAGAACTCCTGAGACAACACGATGCCATATGCGATAGTGGATAGACTAACGAAATCAGCGCATTTTCTCCTAGTTAGCAATGATGACCCATTGAAAAGGCCCAATTATATGTGGAGGAGAAAGATAGTTAGATTACATGGTGTTCCTATATCGATAGTCTCAGACCGAGACCCCAGATTCACATCCAGATTTTGGTCCAGTTTACAGGATGCCATGGGGACTCGATTGCACTTTAGCACAGCTTTCCATCCTCAGACTGATGGTCAGTCAGAGAGAACTATTCAGACACTAGAGGATATGCTTAGAGCATGCGTGATAGAGTTTAAGGGAAGTTGGGATATGCATTTATCTCTGATGGAGTTCGCCTACACAACGCTTATCAATCTAAAGTATAGGTATGGGCTCCATTTTGGAAGTACTGTATGGCTCAAGTGTCGTACTCGTGATGCCGGGATGAAGTAGGAGAGGAGACCGATAGGCCCGCAGTTAGTACATATTACCTTAGATAAGATCCAGATTGTCCGAGACCCAAGATAGCCGTGGATGGCTAAGTAGAAAGTTATGCGGACAAACGTCGTAGGGATCTACAAGATAGTGGCGACAGGCAGGGTCTTCTCAAAGTTTCCTTGAAAGGTGTTCTCGACAAGACGGGAAAGTCGAGGCCCGTATACATAGGGCCATATGAGACATAAGCGAGTGGGACTAGTAGCATATGGGACAGACCTTCCTCCAGTCGTTTAAGGTTCATAACGTTGATGTATCCATGTTCAAGTATACATTCCAAACCTCCCATGTACCCGTGAGATCACCAAGAGGAACTAAAGGATAATTTGACCTATAAGGAGCAACACGTGATAGTGTGATCAGAGAAAGGCATTTCATGGGAATAAGGTCATTCCGTTAGTCAAAGTTTTATTGTGGGGAATCAAATGGATTAAAGAGGCTATAAGGGGAGTCGAGGTTCAAATGCTACAAATAATATCCCTCGCTGTTTTCTGATTAAGGTATCCTCTTTATATTAGTTTTGTTCATTTCGAGGACGAAATGTTCTTAAGGAGGGAGGATTTGTAACACCCCCTCCCGAGAGGGTGTACTAAAGATGTGTAACCGTATGTGCATCAAGGGCTTCCTTAATTATTTTAGTGTCATAATAGAATTTTTGAAAGTTGTTTTAAGGGTGAAATTATAAAGTTTTCAAAGAATTATGGTACTTTTGCAATTAAGGAAAGTGGAGGGGTGAAATTCTAATTATGGAATTTTAAAAGGATATCACATTAATAAATTACCAAAATGGTTCAGTTGAAGCGTAGAAAATTCTCTAGATATCAGATGACGAAACGAACTCGCCTACATAAATCTGCTCCTCGCGGAATCTAGTGACCTAGAAAAGTTCTTTGGTCAATTCCCGAGGATAGTCGACATTTTACGAATTTAAAGACTAAGAGTGAAACCAAAACGGATTCGAAAATTCGAAAAATGGAAAATATTTAAAGAATATTCAATTAGGATAAATGAAATTGAAAGCGAGACAAAATAAATTGTTTCGGGGCTGAAACGGATAAAGAAGTGGAATAAAAAGGGACATGTGGGTCCCACATAAAAAAAAAAAAAAACAAAAGCAAAACAAAGCTTTGGATCGCTAGACTTTACGTAAAGACTCGACAGAGATGACTAAGGAGAGATTTATTTATATTTTCCTTTGATTTTTCGATTTACGAAAAATCTGACCATAGCTTTCATCAGAAAGGTATAGCAAGTCGACTACGCGAAGAGAGCTACGCGATAGGTACCAATATCTTAGTCTTTGTCAAACTTCTTAAAAGGTAGAAAATTTGTTCACTTGTGTTATTTCAATAAAGGTTATGTAATGGCTTGAAATTTTCTGTGAGTCGTGAAATGTCGTGTAGAAACTTCAATCCCAAAATTTTTGACCGAAGCTGAAATTTTTAGGAATTCTTTGACTCGTGTTCTGGACAATCAAGGCTGAATTGGGACCTGTTTTCTGACAGCTAAGTTGAAATTTCGTGGAGTGTAGTCTAATAAAGTCTGACATAATTTTCGAACAGCTAGTATTTTTAGACTCTATGGAAAGTCCCTTGAGTCAAAAAAGTTTGCTAAATCGATAGTTTTTATGGGGATTTAATGCATAGATATTTGCAATACATCATACATCGATGTCCTTATCGAATGGGACTAGCACGTAAAGTTTTGTTAGAATCGAAGTTCATTCGATATAGTCACTTTGAAAGCCCTGTGTATGTTTTATGGTTAAAATGTTAAACTGAGGGCATTTGCGTACTTTGTATGGATTGTGTAGGCGATTTGAGCATCCGACGAGAATATAGAGTGCTTGAAAAGATTTGAAAGAAATTAATCGAGAAAAAGGTGAGTAGTCAAAATCATTTTCTAAAACGAAAGTGTTTAAATTACAAGTTTGTAAAGTGCTTTGAAAATATAGATTTGAGTAAAGCATTTTTTACCTCCCACTGAGTTATACTGCAGAGAAAAGTTCGATTTCGTGATTTGTTGTCAGCTTTGGCCCGGTTTAGCAAAACCCCGATGGCCACTCGCTTCGGCCAAATGTACTTGATTGTGCACCCGCAAGGTTATGGGATATTATGACTAACTATATTGCCCTGGTCGGCAATCGGGCTAGATCTAGTATATATTTATATAGTGAGTCGCCTCTTCGCATTCGAGGTATATAAGAAGGCCAATGACTCTAGTACATAGCGATGAGGTGTTTGTCTCCGAGGTTCCCCACCCCGAGCATTTTGGTTCCGAGGTTCCATTATGCTATATAGATCCCGCCAGAAAGTCTACCTGACCATATTAGCTTGCTAGTGTTCCGAGGTTCACTACCGATGCCACGTTCCGAGGTTCCGTGGCATCACGCCTGTGGTATTTTAAATGGGCCACGTAAAGGGTTTGGTACTTGATTTACGATAACACTCCGATATTAACCACCACCGAAATAGTTTTTAGCAAATGAAATAGTTTTCGTATCAGTTTCAAAGAGCGTGTACCGCTTCAACAAGCCAGTTGTAAACGCGTAACGCTTTCAGCAGAAATGCTGTAATGTCAAGAATGGTTTTCATAGCAAAACTCGCTTCTCATAAACAGCTTACAACCATTTCGCATGCATTTTCATATTGGGAGGTACAAACAAGAAACAAAGATTTAGAACTTATAAGCACTCACCGAGCCCTCGCTTTGGCTCACGCTCGTTTAAAATAATTTTCAGTGCAAGTGTCAAGCCGAAAGACCTTTCCAGATCCTCACCCTAGACAGCCAGGTTGTGATTATATATAAGATAAGTGTAAATTAAAAATAGTAAGTTAAATGTGGCATTTGTATATGTAAATATCGTTTGTAAATATGCATGTATTGGTTTTGAGAAAACAAAGTTAAAAAGAAAAATTATGTTGGATTGGATCCTTATCTTATATTTCAATGAGACCTGAGGTCCTTTATCACAGAGTCGGGACATTTGGAAAACATCGGGGAGGTATATCGCTTTACGGGCTGTGTGATTTTGTATTGGCTAACTCACCTGGTGCGCCAAGAGGTCATTTATTTCGCTAAATCTAGCAGTATTTTGATAAAAGTGAAAATTTCCATGACCCACGCTTCCAAATACGCTTCAAAGAAGTGACCCGCTTAGCTTCATGGCAATTGTCACGAATGAGTCATCGAGGTTACCGGAGTCGCCAGCATATTTCCCGTCACTAGGAAGGGGCTGCCTCTAGACTGACATCAGCCTGGCTTTGGCGTCCATGGTCCCTGTTATAATCGCATCACAAGGTTATGTTTCTCTAGGCGAGATCCGTCTGGATGGGTACAAGCCATTTGAAATCTGGTAGGTCACAAATGAGGGGCAACAACCTTTCATATGAGATATTCAAGGTTGAAAAAAGGCATCATCAGTTGGCGCCGTATGTGGGAACGTCAGTTCCTTTACAAATAAAGATTGATTTCTCAGTTACTGATGGTATTAACCCGGAACACAAGCAGAAGCAACACCAATCCACCAAGGATGCAGGATCCGCCAGGCGACGCAGACAGCAGACCCCATGGCACGTTAGAAGCAATGCAAGCCAACATGGACGAGGTGGCGGCGCTCCGTCTCACCAACCAACGCCTGATAGAGAGTCGAGTAACCTACTCAGCATGCAACGCCCACCTGAGGTACCACAAGCCTAGGCTGTCAACTTCCTTCATGAAGGGCAACGCACCGACATTCCAGGTGTCAAATTGGGCAGTTCGCACGAGCCAGGCAATTTCTGACAACACCAAGCCCCCGGAGAGGAGGGCAACAAGCAACACTCGAGGGCTGCCAGAACGAACTACGCCACCCTCAAGAAGGAGCAGAGAGCAATCATGGGAGCAATACCAAGAGCCCCCACAAGAGCTCACCCGTGAAGGAGGTGGTAAGAGGACACACTCGACAATCATGGACACCTTGGTACAACGTATCGAGTGTCACCCTTCACTACCGAGGTGCTCACTTCCTCTCGCAAAGAGATTCAGATGCCACAAGTGGAAGCATTCGATGGTGTCAGAGATCTAGTTGAACATCTCAACACCTACAAAAACCAAATGGAGCTGCATGGGTATCAAGACCCAGCTGAGCTTTCGCTATCACATTAAAAGGCCCAGCCTTGGCCTTGTTCAATAGCTCGCCTTCATCAACTTCATTCAGAGAGCTATCCATCAAGGCTCGTCTCTCGCTTCATTGGAGCCAGACGTATAGAAAGCCAAGTTACCATATCTACTCGACCATCGCTGCAGAGCTCGCAGGGGAGACCCCGATAAACCTATGTTCAAAGTTAAGTCCAACGCAACGCCTCCGAAGGTAGATATACCTGATGAAAAGTTTGGCGATCAATCGCAGATTCACATCGGATTGTGGGTGCAAACAAAGACTTAATGTTTTCCATTTCTAAAAATCCTCAAGCAAGCATGGCTGAGGTGCTCGCAAAAGCGGAGAAGTACATCAATGGCGAAGAGGCTCTCATATCCAAGAAAGGGAGCTTCTCCACCCATAAAGAAAACGCGGACGGATGTTTACCGAGACTCGGAGTCCCAAAAGACAAGAGACCGGGGAGTGGGTCTCCAAAGAAAGACTCCGAGAATCCGGCCCCCGAAAAGGTCTCAAACCTCGTGAGATCAGTCTGGGCTCCACCTCTAACCTCCGGGAGACAACAACGTTATTCACCTCAGTGGTTCACCCTTAAATGTTCTCAGATTCCCAGTGGTCTCGCTGAAGTACCGAAACTACCACCCCGAGGTGGCCAACTCAAATGAAGTCAGACTCCGCCACAAGAGACAACACCGTGCATCAAGTTCCATGTGGACTACTTCGGGCACCGCATCTGATGATCAGATATAGCTCAAGAAGGAAATAGAGTACTTACTATGGCGTATCTCCGACGCTCATAGCCCCTCGAAAATCGCCCTCGACCGCTCGAACTGTGCCTGGCTCAAGAAACACCACCACCACCCGACGCACAACAACTCAGCACCAACAAATTTCTGTGGGAAATCCAAGCATTCCTGAGGATTCAGAGGAGGGGAATCCAGCTCAGCCCAGAAGGCCCATCTTCGCAGCATCAGGTCAGAAGAGGTAGTGGAAGTACAAGCTTGTCTAAACCGCCTACCGACATCGTCCATAACATTCTCGACTCGCATCTGGGAGGGATGCCACACCCTATGACTAATTTCTTGGTAATTCGAGCAAATAGACAACAAAACGTATCCATCGGGTCCTAGTCGACAACGGAGTTCAGCCGACATCATCTTCGCCCTACCGATAAGACGTGGCATCTGAGCGGGAGAGAATGGAACCCGTCGAAGACCCATTCATGGTGATTCTCCTGAGAAAAAAGTATTACCCTCGGGCTCAATACAACTAGTGCTCACCTCGAGATCCCCCATGCCGTGCAATCCACGATAGCGAGATTCCTCGCTATGCATCGCCCATCCGCTTTGGCGTTAATATGTTGTTAGAAAACCCTCAATGCAATAAAAGCCATTCCTCCGCTACCACATGATGATCAAGTTTCCTATCGTAGCAAGAGGAGAATGGTTCGAGAGACCAACGAGTGGCTGTGGAATGCTACTCAAAGATCCATGAAGCTAAAAGCGGTCGATAGCATGCTGTATACTTGATGAGCTTGACATGCGCCGAATGAGGTGTCACCCGACCAGCCTCGAAGAGCTCGGAACCTCGGTGATCGCTTGACGATCTAATCGAACACCTTGCCTACACGGCCTGCCAGCAGAGGACCTCAAAAAGCCCTCTCACCCATTTTTTGAGACAAAACAAAGATGTCTTCGCAAGCAGCATATCGAGGGATCAATTTCCCCACAAGTAATCACACATATGTCAACGTCACCCCATCCGCCGCCAAACAAAAGAGGAGGAGCTTCGCACCAGAAAGGAAAAAAGCGATCAACGAGGAGGCGCAAACTCCAAGTGAGTACTAGACGAGTGTGAATATCTCAATGGTTAGCCAACGCCAGATTTTTATCAAAAAGTTAACGGCAAGGGCGAGCTCTGCATCGATTTCACTGACGCAACAGTGGTATGCCTAAAGACAAGCTTCCTTTGCCGCGACCGACCTCATCGTGGATGCTAATCGCTTACCATGAACTTCTCAGTTTTATGGATGCCTTCTCCGGTTACAACCAAATCAGCATGGACCCAGATGACCAAGAAAAGACCTCGTTCGTCACAGCACAGGGAACCTATTGTTATCGTGTGATGCCATTTGGGCTCAAGAATGCAGGAGCTACCTATCAAAGGCTAGTGAACAGGATGTTCCAGAAGCAGATAGGAACAACCATGGAGGTGTAGCCATGGGATGACATACCGGTAAAACTTTATCGCTAAGCTCCATAGCTCATCCGTCTGGTATGCCTGCATCCCAGAGAGTACAACATGAAGTCAATCCAACCAAGTGCGCCGAGTATCGCACAAATTCCTAGGTTTCATAGTCAACAACCGAGGAATTGAGGCAAATCCGCATAAAATAAAGGTCAGGCTCGATGACATCACCTCAGTATAAAGTGAGGTCCAAATATTCGACAGAAGGATTGCCACAGTCGATTCAGATCCGTGGCTAGTGATAAGTGTCAACCTTCTTCCAAGTTTTGAAGAAGACCTTTCACTGATACGGCGCTAAGAAGCATTCTCAGCATTGAAAACATATTTGAGCTCCCCCCCCATTCTAGTAAGCCCCATTGAGGGGGAGCTCCTCACTCTATACTTAGTCAAGCTTCGCACTTCGACCAGCGTTGTCCTCATCAAGGACAAAGACCTGAAAGACAAGACCTAGTTTACTATCGCAGCCAGCCTCGAGAGGAGCGTAGAGGAAAGGTATCCAAGGATGGAAAAACTAATTCGCATTAGTAAATCGTTAAAATGGAAGCTCCGCCTTACGCTGTGCTCATACCATAAAAGTTCCAACATAATATCCGATGAAGCAAGTGTTACATAAGCCAGAGACCTCAGGAAGGCTGATGAAGTGGGCCATAGAGCTAAGCGAGTTCGACATCAGATATAAACCGAAAACTGCAATAAAAGGGCAGGTCTTAGCAGATTTCGTCATAGAATTCATCTCAGCAGAGCCTGCCGAGAACGCTCAAAAGCCGACCGACCTCCCCATCTGGAAACTCTCTGTAGATGGGGCCACAAACGCACAAGGAAGCGGAGCCGGTCTAATCCTGACCTCCCCAGAAGGAATAGATATCGGTGCACGCGCCGATTCAAATCTAAGCCTCCAACAACGAGGCCGAATATGAGGCCGTCATAGCAGGCCTCAACCTCGCCCATTCATTGGAAATTGACCAGCTTGAGGTCTATAGCGACTCCCAGCTGGTAGTAAGACAAATAGAAGATACCTACGAGGCCAAAAGTGAAAGAATGATCCTATACCTCAAAAGGGTACGGGATTTAATGAAAAAGTTTGTGCTGGTCCAGGTCAGACATATCCCCATAACAGAGAATTCCCGAGCCGACGCTCTAAGAAACTAGCAATGTACTTCATAGGAAGACCTCAGCAGGTCAACGCCTGTCGAATACCTTGCAGAGCCTTCTATAGATCTCTGTGGCGTGGAAGTTGCCCCAATCGAGTCCGAGCCGAGTTGGATGGACCCTATCAGATTACATATCGTATCTGGCCGTCTACCCGATCGACCAAAAAGGCATCTAAAATTAGACAACGGGCCATATTCACTAATCATAAGGGAAGCCTTTACAAGCGAGGTCACACCCATCCTTGCGCATCAAGGGAAAAGACACCGACTATGTGCCAAGGGAAGCACATAGCGGGCATGCGGAAATCATATCTGAGCCGCATTAGCAAAGGAAGGTCTTAAGGCGTGATACTACCGGCCCACAATACTGGGAGACGCGACCGCCAGTCGAGATGCAAGACTGCTGCAGCATGCCAAGATCTCTCGCTCCCATCTAAGCCCTTGACATCAATCACAAGCCCCGGCCTTTCCAATAAATGGTTTCGACATTCTCGGGGATCCCCCCATCGAAGGGGCCACTGCAAGATTCATCATCGCCAGGCAGAGATTACTTCACTGCCGGGTCGAGGCCGAACCTTGGCCACAATCACGTAAAAGATACGCAATTGTGTGGCTGAAACATAATATGGGTATTTGAATCCAAGAGCCCCGGTATCAGACAATGGCGCAATTCACAACGCCAAGTTCGGGAGATTTTGTGCCGAGCTCTAATTAAGAATTATTACTGGCCCCCAAAGACATCCAGCCTAATGGTTAGGTAGAAGTCACCATCGTAACCCTTAAGGCCACATTGAAGACTAAATTGGAAGATCTAAAGGCAATGTGGGTAGAATACTCCCGAGGTGTTATGGGGTTTATAGGACTACTCCTCGGGTAAGTCAAGAACCCAGAAACCCCATTCATTCTAAACAAGCACCAAGCAAGAAATTCTCATCGAGATCAAGCTAAAAGTCCCTATGATCCAGTTTGCAACGCTGGAACACAATGATTCGAGGCTCTCCGCCCAACCCGACCTCTTGGGATGAAAAGCGGAGCAGGTCCTAAGGCGTACCTAAGATTACCAGAGGAAGATCTACGAGGTATTATAACCAAAGGTCAAACTCAGAGCTACATGCCGTGTGACCTAGTCTGCTATTCTACCAAAGAAGGAAGAATCCAAAGACATGGAAAAAATTAGCCCCAACCTGGAAGCGCCCCTACATCATATCCCTGCCACATCGACCGAGCACTACGGAGCTCCGCATTGTAGGAGGGAAAAATTCTACATCATGCTTGGAATAACACCTTGCCGCTTATCAAGCAGGACTCGGCTCAGAATCTTAAATTAAGCATTATCAAATTCCCGTATGACGATTGAAAGGCGCATCGGTTATTTTATTAGACGCCTCAAACAAATTTCAGACATAATGATCAAAATTACATACAACTAATGTGAAAGTTCATGATCAAAAGGAAAAAGTTCTCTCTTTATTCCCAATCACCGCATTCAATTACAATCGCAGTTGTCACCTATTACACCTCGAAAGTACACAGTACAAGCGGTTCCCTCAAAAAAAAAAAACCCTCAAGAAGGAAAGAGGAAAGGAAAACGAGATGAAAATAAAGAGAAGAAGAACAGAGAGGTGGAAAAGATGAGAAGAGGAAAAAAGGGATGGAAAGGGTTTGTGCGAAAGGAAAGGAAAAAGGGAGAATGAGATGTGGAAGAAAATAATAAAGGAAGGAAGAGAGAATGAAAGAGAAAGAAAAAAAAAAAAAAAAAAAAAAAAAAAAGGAAGAAAGGAGAGGAAGAGAAAGAAGAACAAAAAATAGAGAAAGCGACACAAGAAATGAAACGCCTTCTCTCGACATTCCCAGCACTGGTTAGGGAATAACATAACTCTCATAAAGGGGGAGACTAGGGAAAATACAACTCCCACAAGCGCAGGCCCAACAAATCGTAACCAAATCCTCATGCGATCCCCGTGAAGACGATCAAGCTCGACGATTCATTTCAGACAGATCTCAAGACACTGTAAGGGTAGGAATATCCGGGTGAGCAACCTAGTAAGAATGAGTCGCTGGTTTGATAAGAAGGCTAAAGCACTTGGAAATTCGTGCAAATCGTTTCCAGTTCTCCATGAGCCAGCATTAAAGACACTCGCATCTTTCCAAAAAAAAAAAAATCGAAGTCGAATGGCTGCACGTAGCAGCTCGGGCTTGACAGCTCAACTACTCGCACCGTGCCATGCTTAAGAGAGTCAGATCACCAAAGATATTCACCTAATAAGGCCTGGCCGGAGTCCAACAAATTGGGCCACGTCTGACTACTCTACACAGCCACGCAGCCTTAAGAGTCAACCGCCTCAAGCTATTCAGCCCACAAGGCCCGCGCCGGAGCTCCAGCCGCCTTTGACGAGCTAGACTACTCCCGCACAGCCATATGTGCCTTCAAGAGTTAGATCAACAGTTATCTCACTCCACAAGGCCTTATCGCCCGAGCCCAAAGAAATTTTAGCTCGACGAGCTCAACTACTCGCATTGCCACGCAGCTCTAAGAGTCGACGCCTCGTTATTCAAATTTCATTGGGCCTTCGGGGCCGGGCTCCGAGCTCAAGAGTCGGCTGACGAGCTAGACTACTCAAGACAGCCATGCAAATTTAAGAGTAAGATCGCCTCAGTTATTCACCACAAGGCCTCGCCTGAGCTCCGCCAGTCGCCACACGAGCTGGGACACTCGCACAGCCATGCACCAAGAGTCGATCGTCAGCTATTCAGCCCCACAAGGCCCGCCGCCTGAGCCCAAAGAATCAGCTGACGAGCTCGACTACTCGCACAGCCATGCGTACCCTAAGACTCAAATCAATCCTGCTTATTCAAACTTTTCACACGCCAAAGTTCGCCCGAGCCCAAAGAGCCTTAGCTCACGAGCTAGACTACTCGGTGACGTGCCATGCAGCCAGAGTCGACGCCAGCATCACCCCACAAGGCCTCATCGCCGGAGCCCAGCCAGCCGCTTGACGAAGCCACTACTTCCGCATAAACGATGCAAATTTCTAAGAGTCGATCACCAAAGTTATTCAAATTACAAGGCCCTCAGTGGCCCTGAGCCCAAGAGTCGCTTGACAAGCTAGACTACTCACACTGTGCCATGTGTGCTCTAAGAGTCGATCACCAGTTATTCAGCCCCACAGGCCTCGGGCCGCCTGAGCCCAACAAACAAGCCACGAGTTAGACTACTTCCGCACGCTATGTGAAATTCCTAAGAGTCGTGATCGCCTAGTTATTCAAACCCCCACAAGGTCTTCACGCCTGAGCTCCGCCAGCCTCGGGCTTTGACGAGTTCGACCACCACACAGCCACAGCCCCAAGAGCCGATCAACTGGGTTATTCCAACTCATATATTCGGGCCGGGCCGAGCCTAGGGGCAAACTCAAAGATGACGAGCTGTGACTACTCTCGCACAGCTACGCAGCCTAAGAGTCGATCACCAGTTATTCAAATTTCACAAGGCCTCGGGGCCGGGAGTCCAACAACTCGCTTGACGAAGTAGACCACTGGCACAGCGTCATGCAAATTTAAGAGTCGATCGGGTCAAAGTTCGCCCACAAGGTCAAATACCGGAGCCCAACAAATTAGTTTGACGAGCTGGGACTATCAGACAGCCACGCAGCCCTAAGAGCTCGATCGCCTCAGTTATTCCCCACAAGGCCAAATACCGAGCTTCAGCTGTCGCTTGACGTAGTTCGACTACTCTACACAGCCATGCACCCTAAGAGTCGACGCCAGATATTCAAATTAATAAGGCCCGGCCCTGAGTCTAGCAAATTAGTATGACTTAGCTGTGACTATCAAGTACAGTCATGCCCCCAAGAGTCGATCACCAGTTATTCAAATCCCACAAGGCCTTAGCGCCCGGAGCCTAGCAGCTCAGTATGACAAGCTAGACTACTCTACACAGGCCATGCAACCTAAGAGTCGATCAACTCAGGCTATTCAACCCACAAGGCCCTCAAATACCTGAGCCCAACATCAAATTTCGCTTTGACGAGCCGTACTACTCTTCGCACAAAGCATGCAACCTAAGAGTCAAATCAAATTTAGGTTATTCAAATTTATAAGGCCTCATCGCCAGAGCCCTATGAATTTTAATTTCAGCTCACCGCTTCAACTCACATTCTCAACTCAGCTACGCACTCAAGAAATTAGTTCAGCTTCATGCAAACAAATAAATGATAAGTAGAGACAAAAGTGGTAAAAAAGAACATTTATTAAGGAAAAGGCTACATACGTCCTGGGTCCGAGGCCCAGCAAAAAATAAATAAAATAAAAATCGACGTCAGGCAAGCGAAGAGGTGCGCGGGAAATCAAGCATCAAAAGGAGGAGTAGAAGGAGAAGAAAGGAGTTTCTGGTCTCACGGGGGCGTCCGATTCTCCTCCGTAATAGTCAACGCAGAGAGACTCCTCAAATTCTCCCTCGTCACTGGGGGATGTCAAGGTTGAAGCTCCAAAGCCTGGTAGCACAAGAGCCTTTCCTCTGAAGGCAAGCCAATTAAGAAGCCCATCGAGCACAGCCTCATCCTCAATCTTCCTATAACTTCATCCCGCTGAGCAACCAGAGTTACTTGTTGATGAAGATCCCCACGCAGCCCACGAAACTCCTCGCCGTGTTCCACCGACCGCCCTCGCAGGCCCCACGACGTTCCGGCCCAAGAATACCGCCTTATCGCTGCATCCATCTCACCGCACGTAGCTCTTCCTTAGACTCCTACATCTCGCCTTGGGATGTAAGAAGCTCATCCCTAACCATCTGAAGCCTCACCGCGCATCGCAACCCGCCTCCCGGCCCTAGCAAGTCATTTTGCGCGTCCGCAGCGCTCATCCCGAACCTCCGAAGCTCGCTCGGGCCGCTCCTGCCGCTTCGACCTCATCTTCTCTACCTTCTGCCCGAGCACTGGCCGACGCGGTATGCTTCAAATCAGACTTAAGCTTCATTGCTCGTCATACACGCGACCCGATCCCGCAGCCTAGTCCGCCTCGCATGTAAGTGAAGCCACCGCCTTGTAAACCCGACAAATTTTGGTACGGCCGCTTAGATTGGCTTTTTTAGCCAAACTCTTCAAATGAGTAGCCACCTGTCACACCTGGGGTAAGATCAATGATCTAACAAAAGATCAACACCCAACTCAGTCGAAATCGACACTCCATGGTGATATGGGAACTACAGGCAACCCCCCTGAGGATGCAGCCAAGCCAACAGCAATGAGTCCGACCTCTTGAGATCATAATCTTTAAGGATGGACGAGACAGCGCCCGCCGCAAGCTCGGCGTTGAGGAGCAAGGAGTCGCCATCCTCGCCAGTTTCGGAACCCTTCCTCTTCAACTCTTCTGACCTCGAGGAAGGTGGCTTAACGCTTTGCGCAGGAGGATTCCAAATGTGATGGGTAATTTATCGCTTTACGGCCGTCGACACCTCCTGGGAGGAGACTTGCCTTTGCAAATGACCCGCAACGGATTGCGAACTCAAAGCTTTAAAGACCTCAGCCGAAGGCGACAACATCTGCGCCGATGTTCGAACGTGGGTAGAAGGGGAAGAGGAAGACGCCAATTCTCGAACCTTGCCCCGTGCTGGTCAGGTCTCTTCTCAACTGAGTCCAAGGTTTTTCCTGCTTCACTTCCGATCTCCGAGACAAGGCTTCCACTGAATCCAGAAGCTTCCCTTAGGCTTGGCAGCCGGGAAGGCCCAATGGGAGAGACTTATAGTGGAAGGAGGTATGGCCTCAAAACAACAAGAGCTGACCACCTCGAGCCTGGGCGGCCGTGAATATCCGACCATCACCCGTGCAGGATCGCAGACACCTACAGCCAACTTCGCACTATGACGTCATCTTCAGGGCTGAGATCGAGTCGAGCACCTGAGAGGTACATGGATAATGCAGAATTAGAGATATCCAATGACCTCATAAAGATTATACCAAAAACAAAGCGACACTCACGTAGAGCCTTCTGTACTCCAAGCAAACCCAACCCGTGGTGTCGTGCTTGGTCAAGGGGGTCATATTCCCACCGCGGTCGCTGGACAACAAGGGGAACGCCCAAAGCCCGTGGAGAGGAGGGAAGACCTGGAATCACTGGGGAGGAGCGCCGCACGCTCTCGAAAAATACAGGAAGCCCCCGCGGCTTCCTTCACTAAAAGATAAAGGAGCAAAGCTATACTAGGAACACCGAGCCCCCTGTCCCTAAAGAAAACCAAAATACCCCAGCCATTGGGCGAAAGTTAAGAAGGACAGACATTAAGTGTCAAGAAACCCCTTTTACATGGGATGCGCAGGGCAAAGACCATTATCGAAAGCTATCAAAGTTAAGCATACCATCTTAGGTACAGAAACCACATAGGAGGTCAAAACATCAAGTGAGACCGTGACTGACGCCAAAAGGAGGTCGGTAACGCCTAGCGAAAGTGGCCCCATACAAGGGACCAACCTTGCTAGGCCCCACAACCAAAGCATTCTGAACTGAGGATTTTAGGTATTCTGACCCCCCAGGATACTTAATCTGGTCTACTCTTCCCTTACCCTTGTCCAAGGGAAAAGGGGGCGCCCCTGGAGCATCTCGAAGATCGACCCCGGTAGATAGATCGAAGGCGCCGCTATTCGCCTGTAACCTAAGAATACCGAAGAATCACCTCCAACACGTTGCGAGCACGCACCAAACCGCGGTGAGCAACAGTGCATGAGCGGAACCAAACTGGCTGACTTAACCCTAACGCTCAACGTACGTCCGAACGCACGCTAAAGAGAGAAAGACGCAGCGGTCCCAGAACAACATTGTATTAGCTTTATCTGCAGAAAGACGCCGTAAAAGGATCCCCGCACAAAAATATTTAAAATGGAAATTAAGGAAGAGGGAAGACTAACTCATTAAAAGCGAAGAAAAGTTTCAAGATTAGGCACACAAGATGAGATTGTCCGCGAAAGAAACAAAAGGAAACCGAAAGAAGTGGAGAAATGAGCCGCGAAAACCGGCAGAGTCACATCACATCGAGGCGACGTGATGACGCGATCAAGCCCAACTCAACCCGCACTTCCCGAAAGCGCACACGTGAAAATTGCATCCTGACAGCGAGAACGCTACAAATCTTGCCCACGCACACCGCACACAAGGGTCGGGGGCACCGATAGGTTTTGAAAATGAGCTCAGCAGCCCACTCCGCCAACCAAAGAAGAGGTGTACGATTGATACACTCGCCTTTGACGCCACCCTGCACGAAGGCTCGTAACTGGCCGCCCAAAGGCCGGTTACGGGTAATCGAGAAAGCACACATTCTACAAATCAAACTAAATCCCATCGGAGCAGAGAAATAGAATAATCCCGCAAATCCAACTAAATCTCACCAAGAAGGAAATAAGATAATTCACGATATAACAAACCATCCCACTTCCATCAAGCCTGATCCCACCAATGATAAGAAAGATAATTCTAAATAAACTACTCTTCAATATTCCTAATCTAATCCATACCGATAAAAGCAAAGAAAATATCCATCCAATGGGAAAGAATCCTAATCACCATCCAATCGGGAAACATACTATAAATACCAAAAGCCACCCCACTCCAAGGAAAAGGTACGCAACACATTCGCCCTCTGCGCCTCTCTATCTTTTCTCCCACGAGGAACTGACTTAGGCATCGGAGCGGCTACGAGAGAAGCCCCCGCCGGCCCTTCTTTCTCTCTCTTTTTTTTTTTTTTTTTTTTTGCTTTTGCAGAGGAGAACAACGCTGCTCGGCACTGTTCTCGCCAGAAGAAATTCGTGTCCCACCAACGACTCCAAACAATGTTCCAAATTCTGGGCCCCGTTGAAAAGGCATAATCAAGTACAACCAAGAATAGCTACAAGATGGAGAACCTAATCGAAAAATGCATTAGAAATACTACATGAGATAAGGTCGGTCTCTTATATGTGCCAAGTCAACCACTTGCAATATGTAAGTTTGGTGTTTTCGGGGTTCCCCCTCCATTGAATAAAAAATAATAATAATAAAGTTATATTATCGTAACACAAGTATATTAGTTTCATTGTGATGCTAAACCAAGTAGACATTTTGATTCAATTTTTTTTTCATCTTGAGGACCGATAAACTTTTTATTTTTAAAGAAAACAGTAGTGATTTGGAATTTATGTATGAAATACTAAAATAATATAAGTTTGCATTAAAATGGTAGTGATTTAAAAAAAAAGTTAAAAGATAACAATATTGAAAAAATTTATTGTCTCCAATTAAAAAAATTAAAGCAAATTTGAATGATATTTATAGATATAAAATTGGGGTGTAAATAGAAATATATCAATTAAATTAAAATAGATAAAAGAGAAAGCAGTAACCTATTTTACCCTATTTTCTTTTATTAATCCTAAGAGAAATATTTTATTTTCATTGACCAATCGACTGCTATAATCTTACCTCAAGAAAGCAACTCTCGAAGATTGAAGGTCATATTGGTAATTTAACTTCTACAAGGTTCAGTGATTTCATTTAAAGGATGCCCTAAGGAAGGGTGGTGACGCATATGGCACAGTGGAAGCAAGTTCCTTTTGGGCATTCTCTTTGTCTTTCTTCTTAATCATACCTCCTTTTGTCTTAGTGGCTTCTTCTTCTTCTTTATTCTTAGAACTTTCTCAAAATTAGAAGGTTTCATAAGCATCATAGCTTTACCCTCCTTGGAAGAAATTCAACTGTCTTGAGCATATTGATAAGCTCGGAAACAAGGACGGAGCCAGGATTTTTATTTATCCCGGGCTAAACTATATTTAATAATACAAGCATTCATATGACTAACAAAATACACGGGAAGAGTTATCCCCCTTTCAATCTCAATAGCTTGGGCAGATCGCAACTCTGTATGACGCTTAGGAGAAGCATTAATAAGATTGACAATGCATGTCAATTTGGAAAAGAATTGCCATATCAAATTCATCTTCGGCTAGCTGCAACTAATGCAAGTTGTAAACAATGAGCAAAGCAATGAACATAGTATGCATATCATTCATTAAGTAACAAAGCTTGCAATCCATTAATGCACACGCATGCCTAGCACCATCATATCCTGACCTCGTGAATCTCGAATGTGCAAAATTGTGTCGTAGTAAGAACTTTGATATTTTTTTCTTAAGAGTTAAAGAAGTGGTATCTTTAACATGTACAATCTCAAAATCTCTCCCCGCAAAACCCCCAACATCAACAAATCTCATAACAATTGCCATTTGTTCTTTATTTGACGTGATCCTTGCTTCATCAACTAAAATACAAACTTTGCATTTCCAACTTCTTTCACGGATTTTTTCTCTTACTTTAGTAGCTAGAATATGCAAAAATATCTTTTGGATCATAGTAGACGATACTTTGCATTTCCTCGGAGCTTCTAAGACAACATCATTTATCTCAACATTCAACTTTGCCATCAAACTAATCATCTCACTAGATTACCACTGCCTTGACATTTTCATTCATCACGACTTCCTCGGGCACATCCTCAGTAGTAAGCCATTGAACACTATCAATGGTAGCCTTAAGACGCACCGATTTTTCTTTATTTCTTCCGAACTTGAACACCATAACTTTATCAATGCCCCAATATATCTTTTCAACGCCAACACTTCTCACAAAGATATCGTGTGTGGAACAGATCTCCCATATGTATGACAAGAAAACACATTCACCCCATTATTCACCTCTTCCAAATTACTAAACCATCAAATGGTAAATGCAGATGTAGAGGTTCACGAATTTTTGAAAACAAAGCACTGAAAGCAAATGCCGCATCTTTGAAATAGAATACTCTAACCATGGAAATTTTTGTACTAACTTCTCTTGAAATCTTCGATTTTGAACTCCAGTTTTAGTCATCGGATACTCAGCCAAGATAGGTTGGTTTGGTCCCCACTTTATATAAGCACGTCTAACTTCATCTTGATTATAAGCAAGATGTTTCCATATTGGAATATGCAATGCGTGGATCTGCCTGCTCATTCTCATCAAAAGGAATCCTTGAAACTTTGTTCGAGGTTGAGGACCTTGAGGTTCAACAACCGTAGGAATCATAGGAACATCAACACTTGTTGATGCTTCTACTAAACTCAAAGGTTTAAGACTAGAATTTGATGTTTCTTCTCCACTTTTCTTTTTGAAGAACGAAAAAATTGTTTTTGCTCTTTTTTGTTCTTGATTTTCCATCCTAATAAAGTAGAGATATGGTTGAAAATTAGAGAAACAAACTAGATAAGAATCAATTGAGCTATTTTTTTAAACAGAAAAAGAATTGAGATCTAGATTCTTTTTTGTAATTTAGCAAAGTTTATGAATTTTACCCGAAATTGAACGGCCTGCTAAAAGCTTCCCCACTCCAACAACCGACGATACCCCGTGTGATAGAACCGGAAGAAACATTAGCAACTCAGAAAACTGAGTTCATAAAACCAAACTACCAAAACCCTTGAAAAACAATGGTACAATTACACATACTAGATGTTCTAATAGTTTCATCATTCAAGTATAATCAAATTTAATTGAATTACAAACTTATTACTGAATCCACTATAATAATAAAAAAGTTTACAAGAAAAAAATTGGAAACAGTAAGGAAATTATGAGAAAGAAAACAAAATAAAAAGGTAGATAGCCTGTTTGATTGATGAGAAAATACAGAAATGAATAAAATTTTACCGCTTTGTTTACACAAAATTAGATTTAAAACCTATATAAAAATAAAAATAAAAGCTCCCCTCAAATGGACCTAATTCAATCATATGTCTTTTGAGTTAGAACTAGTTAGAACGCTGCTTCTCTCCGCCTTTTATACATAAATGCATAAATAAAATCGCTCTAACAAACCTTAAAATATTTTTTTGACATGCCATTATATCAACTTTTGAAAGAAGAAAATGGACTCAGCACATTAAATCATAATTTAAAATTTTATGATCTTTTCTTTACGTGTTCTCAACAAACCGCATAATTAAAAGAGTGTTTTTTTTAATTTTAAAACAATAATAAATGAAAATATCAAACTCTAATAATTCTATCATTTTTGGGAGGCAAACCGGAGATGATAGCAAATGGAAAGTCTTAGAAAGAACGGCCCGCGCTCCAAAAGAGTGTTTTATACATACAGTCATCAATTCGTAAAGATTCACACAAAGAGAATGTGAAATTTAAATAATAAAAAAAAATTTTGAAAGACCACTTGCAAGAGAATCTCTTCTGCTCCTCTCTCCATGAACTCATTTTGTTGCTTTATGACTTTTTATCCATGTAAAATAAGACAAAAAGAACGGTTAAGCAAAGTTGCTTGGAAAGCCAACACATGAACCCATCAATTATATAATAATAGCAAAAAAATGCAAGAAAAAGAAAACCAAAAACAGTACGGTGAGGCCTTTTACTGGTGTTTTCTCGGCAGCCAAACGACGTCTTAGTGGAGAAAAGTCGAGAAACCATTACACTAACAATGGCCAGGATATAAATTAGCTGATACTGCGATTTTTCAAGCAAACAAACAAGAAAAAGAAACTGTAATGTGCCCAAAGCTTCATTAAAAAGAAAAACAAAAGTGCGAACCGGCTGTGGGAAAGTAGAACGAAGGAGAGAGCGGAGAAAGAAAGCATCTTTACCCAGAGGAAAAATCGTTAAAGACTTAAAGCCCATTTCTGAAGCTCTCTCTGAAGCTCTCTAACTTAATCAAAACCCTAAATGAAATAAAAACTAAAGAGGGATTTTTTATTGGAATGGGGTGGGCTGGAATAATGATAATTTTTTTTTTTTTTACCCTGGGCTGAAGCCCACCTTAGCCCACTCATAGATTCGTCCCTGTTAGAGATGAAATTCCAAGCGTGCTTGGCCAACATGGCTAGGTTAAAAGCGTGAAAACTCCCAAAACCTGTACCTCCTTTCTCCTTTCTCAGACAAAGGGTATCCCATTTGATCCAGTGGATGCGCCTTTCCCCATTCATTTTTGAACCCCACCAAAACTAGTTCATCAGTTTCTTTAACTCTTGGCATAAGGACACCGACAGTAAAAAGGAACTCATGCAAAACGTGGGTATGGCTTGGCCCACTGTCTTTAATAGAACCTCTTTTCCTGCTTGGGACAGTAACTTTGCCTGCCACCCTTGGAGTCTGTTCCACATCCTTTCTCAGAGAAAGGCAAATATCGATCTTTTGTTCCTGCCAATAAGCGAGGACAATCCCAAATATCTTCTTGTATTAAGAGGGGCTGACACACCTAATCTGGTATAAATGTTCATTCTTAGGGAATTCGAAACATTAGTGCTGAAAAATATTCCAGATTTTTGGAGATTAATTGCTTGCCTTGATATTCTCTCATACAACTCAAGAATGGACTGCACTTTACAACATTCCTGATCACTGGCATTAAAAAATAAAAAACTATCATCAGCAAATAAAAGATGTGAGATACAAGGGGCACCTCTACTGACGCGGCATCCATGCAAATCACCCCTCGCCTCTGCCTCCTTCAGCAATGCCGAGAGTCCCTCTGCAAATATAATAAATAAGTTCGGAGATAAAGGGTCTATGGTTACACAAATACATGGTACTGAACTATGGTTACACAAAGCATAATCATATCTATGAAGTGAGAAATGAACCCCATTCTTCTCATGACTGCCTCCAAATACCTCCAACTGATACGATCATAGGCTTTGCTAATGTCTAACTTCAAGGCTACACTTCCTCTCTTGCCTTTTGTCTTTCTTTTCATGTAGTGAATTACTTCAAAAGCCGCTAGTATATATGTTATCACATATAGATCTCCCAGGAATGAAAGCAAACTGAGCATTAGAGATGAGAGGAGCGGGCAATAACTTTAGTCGGTTGGCCAACACCTTAGCCATTATTTTGTACACCACATTACATAAAGCAATTGGCCTCAAGTCCTTCATTGAAGTAGGGTGGGTACATTTAGGTACCAGAGTTAAAGTGGTCTTATTGAGTTATGGAGGAAATTGCAGTTCCTTCAACCAGCTCACTGCACTGCTTAAAGATATCCTCCCCACAAGGGCCTAAAATTTCCGGTAGAATGCCAGATTAAGCCCATCCGGACCCGGAGATTTGTCAGGGTGCATCCGGGTTTGGTCTCCCATTTCAGAAAAAAAAAAAAAAAAAAAGGTTTCGTTTTGGACCTGTTTTTTTAAAACTTTTTTAGAATTAGAGTAAAAAATTTATGTTATACTTATATTTTTATATAATATAATCAAATTTAATAGTCATTTATCATTTATTATTATTTATTTACAATTAGATAATTCTTTATCTTTCTTTATAAATAGATAAAGAGGGCTGAGTAATTTCAGTTTAAGTTGGGGATTAAAGAGATGAGGGAGTGAGAATTAAAAATTTTATATGTCCTACTCAGGGTTTCCTTACTTTCTTATGGGCTTTTTTTTTTTTTTTAAACAATAATTTACAAAGATTTTAATTAATTAAACATCTCAGAAGTATAATCATGCATTCCTTTAATGCTTAAATTTAGTCCTAAATAAATAATTGTGGACAAATGGACAAATGGCAAAATATCAAAGATACCAATAATTATGATCATACATGGTATGAAAGTTCATTAATCAAAAGGAAAATAAATTTTTAAAGGAAAATATTTTTGAGGCCATAGGATTTCAGAGAAACCCCTTTCGGGATGTCCCCTAAGGTTCTAAAATGACAGATTTAAACATATAAATAAATGACAATAGATGTAAATATCAAACGTATCGTTAGAAACAACCTTACAGTTTCTGATAAAGCTCACTGAAAAGCTTTACGAAAGCTTATGTCAAAGCTTGGACTATATCACAAAAGGAGTTGAGGTGAGAAAGAGAGAGAGAGAGAGAGCTCAGGGGTGAAGAGGAGTAGGGAGAGCTGTGTCCCAATTACATAGAGGAGTTCTCTATTTATAGAGAGAACAAGAGGTGAAGAGATAAGGTTAGGTTTAAAGAATCGATTCCAAGATTATCAGCCTTCATCACAAATCAAAATCTTCAAACTTTTCCTTTTACAGGGAATATGGACAAGAGGGGATTTGGATATGATGGGTTTCGATAAGATACGACACATGGACGGTCGCATTTGTGCCCCAAAGGTCTTGTATCGAAAAGTGAATTAAGAAAAAGTTAAGCTAAAAGTAGCTTTTACAGCTTGCCTCTGACTCTGCTGGCTATGTCTTTGCTGGCTCCTGTCTTTTCTTCTTTTAAACCTACGTCATTCTTTCGCTTTTAAGACACATCGAATCGTTAGTCGATTTTATGCTTGCTGTCATTAAATAAACTGCTTTTTATCTTCCACTTATCCATACTTTGTTCTTCAACTCTCACATCTTTTTCATGCTTCTTTTTGTCTTTCACTTATCCATACTTTATATTTTCAACTAATGCTTTTCTATCATCTTCCTTTTTGTCTTCTACTATCCATGCTTTATTCTTCAACTCTCACATCTTTTCATGTTCCTTATACATACTTTTCTTCTTTGCTTGGTCCTTCCATAGATCTTGGACTGGATCTTGGGCTTCCTGCTTCTTTATATATATCCTTTTTGAGGATCTCGGCTACCTGCTGTGTGAGTTGGATTAACAGGCTTTTGGGAAGCCTCGCCCCATGAAGCAGTTTGATGTGTCTTTGACTGTTTGAAATTTGGATAAGGTTCATTATTTATGCCCAATGAACTAGGCTCCAACAAATTTATGAATTGTTCTAAGGGACTGGGTTCTATTTTAATGTTTTCAGGTTGATTTTCTAAAGCCGAAAATTTATTGATGTGTTCAAAATCATTTGTGTGTTCTATCTTGAATTTTTTTCTCTCTAAAGCTGTATTTTTTAATTTTATATCTATTTCATTTTCTATTTTGTCTTCATATAATTTTTTAATAATTAGATAATCTTGTTCAGACCTATCATATTTTTTCCTTAAAATTTCTAGTTCTTCTCTAAGTAAGTGATCTTGATTTTGAGAGTGGAGGAAAAGGGGGAGGAAAATCATGTGTTAAATCTAGGGTTGTTATGCGGCTACTACATGGTTCCTCTTGGTTTAAGTAAGGTTGGCCATGATGATTTAGAATTTGTTTTATTAATGGCTAATAAAATAATTACTTCCTAAGTTTGTTTCTTGATCTAAAGCACAGGTTAGGTTATAAAATCCTTTGAAAAATAGTGCAGGATAGTTTGATATATAAGGAGGACTTCTTCCCATGTTTTAAAAATACATGTTTTATGGCCTTGGTAAATGACATAGTAGCTGAAATTAACATTACTATTATTCTTTTTATGAAAATACTCTGATAAACAATTTAAACAAGTAATAAAATATTTTCTATCTAAATTCTTGTTAGTCTGGTGATTAAAAATTTGACTAAAACTAATCCAAAGGTTATCATATTATTTAATTTCTTCATCTAATCTATGTGGTAATAAATTAAAGGTTATGTTACTTACAGGGTATACCTTAGAGAATTCTTTTCCAAAAGTTAATCACCTTTTCTTGATCTTCTTTGGAGATAATTTGGTATGAGTCCCGAGTTATACACTGTTCATGTGACATAAAATTAATTTATTAGTCTACTTAATGAATCGGCTAGACTATTATCACTTCCTTTAATATGTTCAATTTCTATTTTTATTCCTGTATTAATTATTCTTTCTGTAAAGTTTAACCACCTTCTTTGTGAGGATCTTTTTTCATTTTTTAATTTATAAAACTTTACTGTGCTTCACGATACGTTACGATAGTAATTTCTTTCTTGAAAATTATTAATATTCTAAAGTTGTCTATAGCATATGTTATGGCTAATACTTCTGCATCTATAATACTTATATTACCCTTTTCTTTGTATTTTCCACTACTATATCTGCAATTTTTTTCTGTATTTTTAGTTGAATATTTATGGGGTTTTGCTAATAATACTACCCCCCATCCTAAGCTACACCCATCTGTTTCAATTATTAAGTAATCATTTATTAATGGTAAGTCTAATGGTGGTAATTTTGTAACTATTTCTTTAAGAGATTTTACTAACTTAATATCTTCTTGATTAAAATATTTCTGTCCTTTACTTCCTACTTTCTTGAATAAAGATTACGCAATCCTACTTAGATTTTTTATGAAAGGTCTGGCATAGTTTAATAATCCTAAAAATTTATGTAATTCTTTTGTTTCTTCTATTTTGTCTGGAAAAGTTAGAATTTTCTCAGAAATATGTGGTTCAATAATGTTTTACCATCTCTGATATTACCCCCAAATTCTATGGTGTTGAAATAATTGCATTTTACTTTGCTAATTATAATACCATGTTCTTCAAACTTTTAATACTATGCGGAGATGTCCTATATGTTGTTTTTACTTTTGCTAAAAATAGTATATCATCTATATGGCCCACTTTCTGAATGAGTCATTATCTCTAAATATATTATCCATCTTTTCTTTGAATATAGAGTGCGTTTTTTAAACCAAATGGCATTACAAGCCATTCAAAATGTCATACAGGACAAAGAAAAGGCTGTCGGAGTATACTATCGCAGGTGCATCTTAACTTGCGAAAACGATTTACAATCAAATTTGCTAAATATAGTACAATCTTTATTTTCTAATAAATATTCTTTTGTTAATTTATATCATATCATCGTCTTACGTATTATCGTTTTAATCTTTTGTAGTTAATCACCATCCCCACTTTTTCCTCTTTTTTGTTCTTTGTGTTTATTTACTAAAAATTTGTGACCTATGAGGTGAATCGATCTTCGTATTACTCTAGTTTTAGTAAATCATTAATATGTGTCTTATAATCTTCTCTATCCTTTTCGATTTGCTTCTATCTTAGCGGTTTTTTATTTTATAATCTGGGTCTTTATTTTTAATATACATTCGACTTTGTCTTTTTCCCAGTATTTTAAAACATTTTCTCCTATGATTTCTAGTTTTTCTAACCTATCAATTAAGCTTTGTATTTGTTCTTCTTTTATGTTTATCATAAAGTAATTTATACTATTATTAATATGGACTAATTCTGTTAAATACATATCTTCATATTCTTCTTCTTCAAAATCTTCTTGTATTATATTTGCAAGACTGCATTGTCCTTCTTTTTCGCACTCACAGTCTTTTTTGCTAATAACTTGGTTTCTAGAATATTCTATTTGTTTATCTAATTCTTCGGGACTTATAATTCCTGATTTCTTTTGTAATGGGCTTATCATACAATGTCTTGATAAGGTAAAAAAATCTTTGTTAAAAGTTATTTGTCCATTATCTTTTCATAAAATTGATAGTCCTAATATAACTTGATGTCTAAGATTTAAAGGTTTTATCCAGGTTTCTTTTAATGGTAAGAATTGTGCAGGCTAGAGTAACGGTTTGTCATAAAAGATATTTTAGCTCTGATACTTAGATGGTTAGTATACTTATTAAAACTTCCATTTACTTTGTTGTCTTATCATAGGTTTACTCTTTGGGTTATAAATCTTCTGGTATTATTTTTTTCATCTATAATTACATGAGTACAACACATCTAATGCATATGTTTTTATCAAAAAAATCTTATCCTAATTGTGCATTATTTGAGGTGCTTTATTTCTCTAATTATTACATATTTCTATAGGGTGGATTATTACATTAGAGTTTTCTTCGTCATAAATTCTTAAGGTTTCTCTAATTTTCTTTCCTATATATTTTTCAAATTTTGTTACTAAATTATTATATCCTTCTTTTATTGAGATTATTTCTTGTTCTATTCTTTCTATCTTTTCATCTATAGAGAAAGTATTTTTAATTTCTTGATTATTATTTTGACATTCATTTTTTTCTTTGATATTTAAGTTAATTAATCGAAGTATTCTTCTATACATATTATGCATCCTTCTAAGTAGCACTCGACATTTTTGCTCTATATGATTTATCTGGAAACCATTTACATTTAAAACATCTAATACTATCAAGTCCTCTATTCTTTTCCATTGATGTTCACATGTTATATCCATAAATTCGTATTTGGAAATTACAATTCTACTAAATCATTATTTAGATCTTACGTTTCATCGAGTTTTGTTTTCAAATACATGATACTAACTATACTATATATCGTTTCGTATCGGATATTTCTTAAATACATTTCTCTTAATTCTTCATTTGTACATTCTAAAAGCATACTTCTAGTATTATATAGGTTTTTCTTTCTAGGACAATTTGTACTTAAGTGGTCTGGTTCTCCACATGCATAACACTTAAGTTTATTTCTATATATTCTTTTTGGATTGTATTTTCTAACATATGCCTTTAGGATCTAAATAAAGTTTCTTCTAGTAGAATCTTTTTTAAGTAATATCTTTTATTGTATTTTTTATATGGTTTATATTTCTTTTCTTTCCTATTTTCTTCCATTCCATATGTTTGTGGTGTAAATATATTTTTACAAAATCTATACTGACTTTTCTTAAGTTGTCTTTGGGTTTGTATTTCGCTGCATTTTCTTTTTAATATTTTCATTATATGGTTTATCCTGTGTCCTACTCTCAAGGTTCTTGGTTTTACGTCATCTCATCTTGCTTTGGACTCCTTTTAATTCTCTCCATGAGGTTTCAATTTCTCTTCCTAAGGTTCCTGGAAGTTTCCTAAATAATTTTTCTCCTAATTCTTGGTTAAATCCATTTCCTGAAATAGCACAAAAATGGTAGTATGATTGACAGAATTCTTTTATATATTTCCAGTCTTTTATACGCATTTGTTCTAGATGTATGTATTCTTGTTGAATAGTAGATGTCACGAGTTGGGATCTTCTCACGTAATAAGACTACTAATTTGGTTTAAGGGTATAAGGATTAGCTGTCGAGCATATTATTGTAATTTTCTCTAAAATTTGTCTTATAAGATTCCCATAGTGCCTAGTGCTTTCTCCTAAAAAGGTTTCGTATTTATACATGGTTTCGAGGATCACATTTCTTGGGGTATATTTTCAGGACTTACGCTACTCTTGGATACTTCCACATATTACTATTCCATAATTGTGGATCATAATTGTATATTCAATATTTGTCCTGAAGCTTGTCATGGAACTTATAGGGTTTTCTATTGGGTGAGTCTTCACTTTGAGTGCAAATCTATAAGGATTCATCATAGGATTGACTTGGCTTGGAGTTTGTTCTCATAATATGCTTGTGGTCTTGGTAAATTTCCTCCTCTATCTTGCCTTATTCCCATAGGTTGGAGTTACGGTAAATGGTGTAGGAGGGTTAAGTGCCCTTATGTCATCTTCTAAATCGATATACGATTATGGCTTCATTGTCATCTTCTACCAAATTCTATTACAATATTTCCTATATTATCATAGATTAATCTTTCTTCTTCTATTTCTTTTCTTAATGCCAATGTTTCTATTTTTAATAGATTCTTCTTCTCCTGCTATTACCCTTCATAAAGTATTCTTTTTATTGGATAATCTTTTCCTTTTAAACTAGAGTCTCTCTTATTTGTTAAATTCTTGGTATTCTTCACTCTTGTGTATCATTCTTTTTGTAATCTATGAATCTTATACTAATTTTTTCCTAAAAAGAATTTTGATATACTAAAGAGGATTTTAGTGTAGCATCTCTGTTTTCTTAGCAAAATCTTAAATCCATTCTAATCACCTTTCTAAATTTTGTATTTAATGCCTCTGGTTTAACCATTCCTACTCCTTTAGTGGTTAAGAGATTTACCACATCTTCTACTTTTATTTTTACTTTATTATCTGCATAATTTGTACATCTTCCAATAAATCCTATATTAATTACTAGATTACTACCTTTTATTTGTTGTTCATATCCTTTTGTTTTAATTCCTATTTTAATATCTTGTTGTAAGTCTTTAAGGCTAAATCCTTAAAATCTAGCGCCACAATATACTATCTGTATTATTGTCGTATCTATTTACACTTCACTTGCTTGTCATTTGCTTTTCCCATATCTGTCCAACTATCCTTGTATACTATTGCTAATGTTTTTGTTCCTAAACCTTTCCTTCTTAAGCCTTTAATGGCTATAGTTATTAATCCTAAATGACAAAAGCTATAATCTTTTCTTAACTTGTCTACTATACTTTTTCCTAATAATTCTAAGGTAATTGTATCATCTCCTAAACATTGAATTGTATCATTTATCTACAAATAGATAATTTATTATCATTTATTTACAAATAATAAAATAGATGATTCAAATTATTTATTTATAAATAGATAATAATATTTATTTACAAATAGATCATTCATATTATTTATTTAAAAATAAATAATTTTTATTATTTATAAATACATATAATCATATAAGGAATAAAGGAAACATAATTTAGGGAAAAAAACTAGTACATCGGTCCAGACCGGCCTTGCTCGGTTTTGGACCGGACTTACCTGTCCGGCCCAGTCCTGGTTCGAACTTGACCGATTCGGTTTTCGGGTCTTAGATTGTGTGTTTTTTGAGTTTCAGACCGGTTCGATCTGGTCCGGTCTGGTTTTGAACTAGTGAACAATCCTAATAGCTTATTTATGAATTTTTAAAATTTTCTTCTAAATGAAAAAAATCATATTTTAGAATCAAGAAAAAATATTTTAAAATCTTTTAAAATCCACATAGAATATTTCAAAATATTTAAAAAACACAAATATTTTACTTTTGGTTGCATCAATCCATTATTTTTAAGTTATTAATTTTATATATTTATTATAGTTATATAAAATAAATAAATAAATAATTATTTTTGTAAAATTATAATAATAAATTATCTATCATAATAATTTTATAATTTTATTTTTTTGTAAATATGTTAATATATTATTTATTGTATCATAATAATAAGGGTGATTTGATTAAAAAACCTTTTAAAAACTAAATTTGGGAAATATAATCATTCCTTAATTTTTTACCTCATTTTGATAAAAATGCCCTCTTTATTTTCTTGTAAAAATAACCTAATCTTTTTTAAAGATATATGTAAATACATGAAATGACAAAAGACATTTTTTTTTTTTTTACATTATGAGTCATTCTTCAACATGGAGATGATATTTTTTAAAGGAAAAATACCTTACTGATTCAAATCCAGCATCGATGTATAAAATAAAATTCATTAAAAAACCATAAAGATAATATTTGCATGACAAGAGACTAACTGCCCAATGCACATTTTTAGGTTAGCTACATATTTCATATTTTTATCATGACACGTCGTTATTTCAGCCTCTCTATAAACATAATCGACGATCATAAGTTCAAAATGTCGTACCAAAACAACACAACCACACACCACAACAAGATGACGACAACCACACGCCGCAACAAGACGACAACGAAATCACAAAAAAAAAAAAACAAATGAAAACTCAAATCTATAGATCTATGTGGAATAACCGCTTTATTGAGAAAGAAAACAAGAGAAAGAGGTGTAAAATGGATGATTTTAGACCAAGAATGACAAAAAAAATCAAATCTCCTAACTTAAGAAAAAGAGGCCACCAAAGGAAAAAGTGAGAAAAAGAGACTAGGGTTTCTCAACATAGAGAGGATTAGCTTTAACAGAATTTGATTTATTTAAGGTCTTTTAACCAAACATTTCTAGTATTTCGTCATTACGTAAACAAGTACTAACTTAATTATTTTTATTAATATGTTTAAAATGTTAATTTTAAACATAGAAAAAACAAACAACTTATAATACTTAATAGAAATACAATATTAAAAAAAATAAACATTCAATACTTAATACTATTAAGTGTTCTTTATTCAAATTTTCTACTAAATAAAAATTTGTTCAATATTGGTAAAACAACAAACGCCCCTTACGTTTCAAATTTCATGTGTCCCTCTCATTCTTTTCTTTCGAGCATTCTATTCAGCAAATCCACTGAACCTTTGACAATTTTTTAACTGAAGCAAAAAATGGAACCCCGCAGTTTCAAAGAGTCAAAGAGAGATATTAGAATCTGAGGGATCTCAGAATTGGAAAGATCACTTTAGAAGGTACTGGATCAGAGTACTTTGGAGAAGAAATCATTATCTCTTAGTGATCAGCCTACCCTTAATCAAAGTTAAGGGTGAAGCTGTAGAACATAAAATACAAATGTAAACCCATGAATGTGGGACACTTCTGTCATTACTACTACAACCAACAGGTGCAGTTGTTGAGGGCCACATAAAATTCATTGCAGAGAAAGCCCAAGTACTACTATTACTAATATGAATAAGCAAGAAGTGATTTCATTGATTCATAAGATGCAGAAAGAAAAAAGAAATATATAACTGAACATTCAGCCTCCTAAAAAGAGTAAAACCAGGAAAAGATTTAACTTTTTCCCACCAACTATTAGCAAAGACTTAAGACTTCCAAAAGAAAGAGAGAAAACTGGAACTTTACCTGCAACCATTTTGATGATATATACATTAATCTCCAAACATCAACCATATAAAATTGTATGACAATAATGGAGTAAACATTAACCAAACAAGTCTTCCCATAGTGTTCTGAATCCTCTATATCAAAAAAAGCTACCAGATGGGGATCCATTGTTGCTACTTCCACCACCAGAACTGCCTGAATAAAAAAATCTTCCTCATCCTAACATTTTCAGCGTCATGAAGGCTCTGGCTTTGATGGGGTTGCATTCAGATACTCAAAGGCATACATCTGCCTAGCCTCTTCCAAGCCATCGATTTCCATCACAGCTTGTAAGAGTTCAGAGGAATCAACTGAGTTTTTTCTCCGCTCTAGAGCATCTGCTAAACGTCGGATGCTAGTAGCCACTGCCAGCATTGCATCCTGAATGGCCTCTGAGCCACGGGCCCGTTTTGGAATTTGGGACAAAGGCTGTATTAATGGAGGATCCCCACTGCCATCAGGCATCTGTGCATACTCTTGTTGTCCAGTATATGATTCTGTCCCATCCGTCTCACTCAAGTCTTCTGAACTTGGTGAAATGTATGAAGCAGAATCATCTTCACAATTCTTAATCGCATTTGGCTGGCTTCCATCTGTCATCCTGGCCCAACGACTAGGGGCTTGATAATTTCCACAAACAATTTTTAGTTCATCATACATGTCAATCTGCTTTCCTCGAAATCCCCTTGCATCAGGGTGTGCCTACATTCGATACAAAGTATGTGGTTTAATGAACATGAGTGTGTGCAAAATTCAGGCAGAAAAATAAATACTTGACTTACCGCAATGTATCTCTTCCAAAGATCATCATTGTCACACTCAATCATCTTGGTATTTGGGTTCCACGAGAAGCCATTTTGAGTTAGCATATCTCTCATGATCTTGTACCTTTTCTTGATCGTCAGCACCCATTAACAACTTTCTGATTATTTAAATTCAAGTTGAAACGAGAGTTGACAGCAATGCAAGCAGCAGTGTATGCATTCTCATTAAAGCACTTGTCAATTTTGTTCCCATTTTTAGCCTGTACAACAAGGGCCTCAATTAAACACTTGTCCACGCCATGGACCATACCACATTCCTTCCTTTATGCTTCATCTCCTTTCTGTGCTTGAAAGTCATTACATCCATTCCTAATGTCAGTGAAAAACAGATAACCTTTATAGATTCTAAATTAAAAGGCACAAACTCATCAAATTGATGCTAAGTAACAGAGCACGTCATCCAAGTAGCAATAGTAACATATGCAAACGTAATCATAAACTGATCCGGTATTAACATAACAAATAAAATTACATGCCAAAATATATACTTTGAGCAGCATTTATTTATAAATGATAATTCAGCATTATATAGATGGTGCCAGAAAGGGCAAAAGAGAAACCTTGCCCCACAAGGTAGCTTTGGTACAACATGCTGGGAAAGGGATTTTCATGAGAATCAAATATTAATCACAGAACCAAATCATAGCAAGGGGGAACAAAAAGTAAAAAATAAATGCAGAAATAAATTTTTTTACTTGGACGTACTCATCATCCGTAAAGGGAGTTGCATACCTATAAGCAATCAAACAATGCATAGCTTTGGGATGCCTTATAAACTACCAAATTATCAAAATTATTTATTGCAATATGTTCACAAGTACATGCATATCATCAATAAACAAAATAGCAATAGCCCAATTAGGACAATGTCATGCAAAACACCTATTTCAAGCTTTTTAACAATAGATTTCTTTATAGAGTTAAGGAAAATTGTTAGGACTCTAAATGTTCTAGGCATGAAGAAGAAAAAGCTGAGATGGACTGGAGATGAGCATATTAGCCTTATACCAAGTAGTAGTGTGAAGGAAAGTGGGTGACACCTAGTGAAGTAAGAGTTTGTGATTCCAAATGTAGTACAAGGGGTAGGAAAATTTGGAATATTTTAGGCTCGATAATTGTACCTATTATTTTCTATCCTCTAATAACATTCTCTATGATACAGTGGAATGATTTTCTATTATCCATAGATATAAGTACAATTGGTCGAACTACATTAAGTCTGATGTTAGTGTGTGTGTTTCCTGTTCACTTTCATCTTTTATTATTGTTCACTGCTTCTGTATAACAAGTGATAACAGAGCTTCACTAGCATAAGTGGTATTAGAGTCCAAATTGAGGTTTCTAAAAGAGATAAAGGAGAATAGAACAAATAAGAGGATTGAAAAAGAAATCTAGTTAAAAGTGGAGTTGGCCGTTCTCTCATTATCCAGAACAAGAGTAGCATCCCCTGGACACTTATTGGATCTTAATAGGAGAAAAAAATAAGTAGTTACATAATTCGAATATGTGTCACACAAGAATACCATGACACATGAGAGGATTGTGGTGTACAAAGGAGACCATGGCACACGAGAAAGTCATCATGTAGAGTAAGGATTTGGTTCAAATAAATTTTCAAGCAGAATACATTAGGTGACCAACTTAATTGTAAAGGAAGGAAGATGACATGTCGATCGATATCTTTAGCTATGGTTTGGGATCCATTAGCTAAGGTAATCATGGGTAAAAGAGAGGTAATAGTAAGAGAAGAGAATAGAGGCCATACTCAGGTCGTTGGCTACAGTGATGCACATTAGGTAGGATCACACAAATAGACACTCTACTTCAGGATATTGTGTTTTCATTAGAGGTAAATATCTCGAAAGAGTAAGAAACAAGATGTAGTGGCCAGGTTCAGTGCTAAAAGCTAATATCGAGCTATGACTTTAGCAACATGTGACTCATATGGCTGAAACATCTTCTTCGAATGCTGAGATTTGGAAAAGATGAACATATGAAACTCATTTTTGATAATCAAGCTACCCTACATATTGCATCCAATCCAATCTTCCATGAAGGACAAACACATCAAGTCGATTGTCACTTCATTAGGGAGGAAGATCACGTCGAATGCGTATTCTTGGTTAAAATTGAATCCGATGACCCTGACTAAGCGGGACGTCTTTTAAGTCTACCGAATCTTAGAATTAAAAGAAAGCATTATCACGACAAGCTCGGTGCATAAGACTTTTATTTTGTACTTATTCTTTTCATTTTTTATCCTTGCCTATTATGTATCTATATAGATGAGTGTACATGTATTGTATTTTATTCAATAAGAAAAGGAGACCCCTTTCTTTCTCTCTTAACATGTATTAATAGAGGCATGTGCATAAAATAACATATATAATGGAGATATGTATTAATAGAAATAGAAGAACGACTTTAAATAATTTGAATCTGTAACATATGAGGATACCATAATGCATGAGAGGATTGTGATGTACAAAGGAGACCATGGCACACAAGAAAGTCATCATCTAGAGTAAGGATTTGGTTTAGATAAGTTTTCAAGTGGAATAAACTAGGTAACCAAGTTGATTGTAAAAATATCAAAGGAGTAATATGCATCAATAGAGAAAAAGAAAAAGAAGTCCAATAAATAATGGAGATAGATATTAATAGAGATAGAAGACTGACTTGACGAAATTTGATGCAAAACACATTGTTGGAAAGAATCTCAAATTCCTAACCAGTGTATATTTCTTTTGATAAAAAATATTGTATATAATTATTTTCTACATTGGTATTTCCTTGTAAAGTAGATTTCTTTACAAAATGGAGAAAGATGTAAAGATCGTGTAAATATTCTAGGTCAAGGGGAGGAAAAGGTTATAAGATAGATATTACCTCGCCAAGCCCATACCAAGCAGGTAGAGATAATGATGAATGGTAAGGATTGACAGAGTGAGAAATATCATTTTCAATGCTAGATATAAGATGCAAGGATGCTTCAAGGCTCAATAGTTGTATCAATATTTTTATCCTCTTTAATATTCTCTATGGTAGAATAAAATGACTTTCACTTATTAGTGAATGTGGTGGATATGGCTAGACAAACCACGGTACACTTTTGTTCTCATGTGATCGCCTTTTCTTTTACTTCTAATTTCTTGTTCATTGTTTACTTGCTTCTACATAACAAGTGGTATCGAAGCTTTACAAGCACAAGCCCACTAGAGCCCACTATCTGGCGTTTGGAGATGCCAAAAGATAAAATGTCAAACAAAAATAGATATTTGAGAACATCATCACAAAGAAAGCTATAAAGGATGAGATTCTAAAATATAATTTAGTGGTTAAAGAAAAGGTTTAATGTAGCCATCAACAAGTAGCGAGGACTTAGAAATATTGTTGTTCATCACTCAAAATAAGTTTATTCCTTTTTTGTCAAATGGTGGACTGAAGTCTTCATGTTCACTATCTCGACTCTTGCCACTAGAACCAAGTCTAGAGAGGCTAGTTTCTTTGTCGTTTTCCACTATCAATGCCATGTAATGTAATTCATTGACCTAAAACACAAGTTAATCAAAATTGAGTTTTCGAGCTGACTACTTCCACAGATTGTATTTTAGACATAAACTGTCAAACTTTCACCATAATAATGTTAAGATCTTTGCGCTCTTAATTGATTTGCATTAGCAAACACAAGGTGAATACTTTTTTCACTAGGACATTCTATTCAATAGAAAAGACTTGAGACATGTATATTTAGTAAGTGATCTACAATAACCCTACATATATTGTTGCACTATTAATACAATTTTTTTCCAATTTCCTAGGCTTGCTTTGAAAACCATTAATTGATTAGCATATAGCATAACGAAGAAAATCCCTTGACCTCTACATGTTATTGCAAACCTTGGAAAAACCATCATTCCAACACAGGGAAGGAAACTATCCCGATGTCGTGTGTGTAAGTCAAAGATATGCAGAAATAGATATTGAATTTGAAACTAAAACATATAACTTATGAAACTCTAGGAATGAAAAATACAATATGGAACAATTTAGAGCAAAATATCATAAATAACATGTGATCCAAGAGCAAGTTAGAAAGGATGTAAGAAAATGTTTACTAGTAGAGATGCAAGTTGTTCATTAGACATCTAACATAAAGACAAATGTTCATTGTAAGATCACAAGCATGTAATGTCATCAAATAAGAGTCTTCTTAGAACCCATTCTTTGTCAAAAGTTGTGGGAGTGGTAATTCATATTAATGGATCATGTTTTTGTAATGCCATGATCTGATACTTGATCAAATCAGTTGACTGGATAAAATCTAATACGAACACAAACACGACTATTAAAGAGATAGCACAAAATGACATGAATTCTTATTATCAATCCAAGTTGGGTTAGGTTTGTGTCAACGTGATGAACCTATCAACTTGACATGTTTATGACTCAATTAATCTATTTGATAATCATGGTGAAAAAGCTATTTTCTTTTTTAAATTGGGACAAATGGTGTATTTACTCACAAGCACGCACTTAACATTTAATAAACTTAAAATAACATTAACTTTTATTTCATTTATGATAAGAAAAAAGTATTTTGATGCATTAACTTTGGTCAAATAAGTGATTTAAAATATTAACATAGCACGACTATTAAATGGGAGTTTTTATGGGTAAACAAATAGTATGTATTACTCACAAAAAGGAGTACAACCAAAAGTATACAGGGAGTATACTACAAGGGAGCGACGAAAAGGAAGCCCGACAACTCAAAGAAAACCGCAATCCCGAAAATCATCTATACCCCATCCAAGTTAAGAGATCTATCAAAGACGTATCTACATCCCCATAAACATTAGACCCGATACAAACTACAAATGAGCAGATTATTTCATTCGGTGATGAGAAAATATCATTGTCAAAAGCTACTCTATTCATTTCCATGGCTTTGTCCAAAAGAGACAAAGGGCCCAGCCCTCGAAAAATTTCCGTTCTTTCCCACGTGCTCCTTGCGAGAAAGAAGGATCGCGGTGAAGAGGAAAACCCGGGAGCCCATACCAAGCGTAGCAATCATCTCCTGACGGATGGGCTGAAATGCTGATGCGCAGATGATCGATAGTTTCTCCTCCATTCTCACAAGGTATCACCCTGCGGCTGGGGTCTTCCCTCTTGACTTGAGTTGATCCAGCGTCAGCCAGCGCACCCAGACCACCTCCCAAGCAAAACAGCCCACCTTTAGAGGAACCAAGGAGTTCCAAACTAACTGAATGGGAAAAGTCATGGGTGAAGAGGCGAGGCGATTCAGCACCTCATACATGGTACCTTTGAATAAATACCCGGTGTTCCCTTCGAATCAGCTTGTCCTCCCTACTGGAGATAATTTTCGAAGGCTGGATAGCGTGCAAGAAGTTCTCCACCTCCCTCACTTCCTAATCATTAAAAAATCTAGTAAAACATGGGTTCCAAACTCCTCCTTCCCTGGAATTATCGAACGTCCCTAACGAAACATCTTTATGGACAACCAAACTACATAGGGTAGGAAAGATTCGTACATAGACTATTAAATGGGTTTGTAGAGTCAAATTCAAATTATACACATTAACGAAAAAGAAATAAATTGTTTATTAAACAAACTATGCATTTGACTTGAGAACACTTAAAACGATCAAAATCTATAACCAAGTGAGTTGAGTTCATTTTTGAGTAAAGAGATACTTGAGTTAAGTTCACGAGTCGAAGTAAAATAACATACCCATGAGAAATAGACCTTGTTATCGATGAAAGATAAGCATTCGAATTTCTATTGAGATTATTTATAGATTAGGACTAAGCTTACATTATTTGTTAGGTAAAAGCCACTCCTTTAGAATTATTTGTCCTTGTCTTTATCAATCATACATACTAGCACCATCGATACATTAAACATAGAATTCCTTCAGAACATACCTTCCTTCTTCTATATATCATTTCAGCTATGTGCACATCTCTTCATTTTATGTGGTACCCAACTAATCCTTGTATTTTGTTGCTTTACACTAATATTGGTTTTAGTTCTTTAGCATGAGTTCTTTGCTTGTCCTTCAGAACATAGGTTCCTTCTTCTATCTATAATTTCAGCTACGTGCACATCCCTTCATTCTAAGTATGTGGTATGTCAATATCTTCTTTTTTCCTTATTTAGTCTTCATTACAACTGTATATCCTAGTTGTATATCCCTTGATTACCTCTCCTTATTTAGTCTCCTTTATAGTTGTATATCCCTTGATTACCTCTCTAAGTTTCATTCTTACTATATTTACTGTTGTCTTCTTTGTATTTCTTCCTAAACTAGAATTTAGAATCAGGGATTTGATCATTCTTGATGTATATATTATTTCTTAGTGAATTGAAGCGGACAAATATTTGGAAATTCTCTTTCATTTTTTTGTCATGGTATCGAGCCCAAACTCACAAGATCACTTCATCTTATGTTTGGTTCCTTGCCTTAACTCCCAGATTTTGGTGTTTTGTTCTAGATTTTTACGTGTTTTTTTTTTTTTTTTTGGACTGATCTCTTAGTTCTTGTTTTACGGTTGAGTCATGTCTTTGGAGCAATCGAAGACATTTTCTTGTTTATTTAATGGCGAGAACTATTACTGCTGGGCATTCCAATTTAAAATTTTTGTCGAGGAAGGGTGTAGGTCATATTGATGAGACATATCACGCACCTAACAACGAAGGAGGAGGAAATATGTGAAATAGGAGGTGAAGGATGCTCGGATTATGTCTTGGATCCTTGGAAGTGTGGAACCCCTCCGTACTTTAGCAATCTCGAGCCTTATAAGACCTCTAGAGAAATGTGGGGTACTTGAAGAAACTTTATAACCAAAGCAATATAGCCACGAAGGTTTCAATTGGAACCCAGGTTAGATTCGACTCGGTCAGAGAGTGTCTCGTCAAAGTTTTATTAACCTTTGGAAATCTTTAAAGTGATTACACCAATATTGTGTATCTGAGTGTACCTCGAAGGACTCATTGCTATCAAAGTATTGCATGAGACTAGCAAAGCATGATCAGTTTTAATGAAGTTAAAGGGGAGTTTGAAGCAATCGAGGTCCGACTAATGAGCAGGCTTGGTTCCACTGTTGATATTGTGTAGGAAGCAGGGAAGAACAACGACTCCTTGTAGAGTTTGTCCTGAAGCGAAGCTCAGTATGCTCCCGATTCACATTGCTTATGCTACTCGGGAGATCTAAAGGCGGTTGAGATGGCCAATGTCCGATGCCATGAATTCTGAAAGGATTTGGGCACATTGCCACCTAATTGTACTAAAACATTACGCGATTGTAAGAAAGCAGAGCATATCATCACAAATTGTTCCATTCGACCTCGAAGAAATGCGAAACTACTGTGATACCTCGGTTGAATTCCTTGAATGACCACAGTCTTGGTTAGTCTTACATCACTCGGCGTAGTGCAATGAATGATTGTTTCTACCGCTTTTCTGCTAGGCCTTTCGGGTAGCAAAAATTCTGTCGTAAGCCTTGGTATTTTGATTATGGTGCTTCGATCGCATGACATTCCCTTACCTCTAAATAATGTTAAAAAATATAAGGAGATCTTCATATTCCTTCTTTGATGGTATTCCTTACATCCACAGTTGTTAGTGAGGCGTGATGATATTCGGCCCCATTTTAAATCTGTTTTGTGTCTCTAGAGTTGTCCACTGTCTTATGTCTATCGGCCCGATTAGTTGACCTTGACAAATTATGGTTGTCTTGTCACGAATCAGTGTCAGAAGATGATGTGAAGGGACCTAAAGTGGGACGTCTCTTTCTTTATACATCTTCCTCTCCCATGTTGAATTATGTTGCTTATGCTATTCAAAGTGATAATCAAGTGTTGCATAGACATTTAGGACACCCTAACTCTCATGTACTTCGAGTCTTGCTTAAATCTCGTTCACTTGGAAATAAAAATTCGTCTTCTTCTAAAATTGATATTGTTGATTGTGCATCTTGCAAACTTGGTAAGCAGTAACCTTTTCCATTGCATCTGACCACACCCTGAACCTTTTTGAACTTCGTACATGCGATGTATGTGGGGTATTGCACGTGTATTTCTCATGAACGTACAAATACCTTGTTACATTTATGCGATGATTTCACTTTCGCTTTACTTGGGTGTATTTTCTTACGTGTCTAAAAGTGAGGTTTTCTCGGAGTGTTTAAGTCTTTACCAAAATCGAATCTTGTGATTTGATTCGAATTAGTGAATATATGTCAGGCTGAATTTCAATTTTTATTCAAGTCAAGGATCATATCTGGCGTTCTTGTCCTTTCCTCCCTGTAATAACGGTGTGGTGAAAGAAAGAATCGTCATCTTCTTGATGTTGTTCGCACTCTTCTACTTGAGTCTTGTGTTCCTTCTCATTTTTGGTGTGAAGCTTTGTCTACTGTTGTTTATTTGATTAATAGATTACCATCTCCCACCTTAAATGATGATTCTCCCTATTTCCATTTGCTTGGGCATGCACCAAATTATTCCAATCTTCATATTTTTGGATGTGTTTGTTTGTTCGCTTCACACTGCAGAGAAATAAACCTACATGATAATCGAGTGTGCTTTTTAGATATGTTGGAACCCCGAGTTCGCTGCTGATAATGATCCTCATTCGGTCGAACTCGTATCTCACAGGAATGTCGTTTTTTTTTAAATCAACCCTTCTTTGGCACACTCTGACCCTCGAATTCCTTCTTTATACCTTTACATTTTCTGAGTCATGACATCAATCTGAGTTTAAACACAGTTATGTTTATCGTAGACACACTCTCTACATCGATTCTTCTACGAGGTCTCAGCGGGGTTCCTCCACATCTTCTGTGACATCGATTTGTTCTACCGTTTCCGATGATCGACTCCTCTTACAGTAGAGATCTGCAGACCTCGAAAACCTCCTGAAAGTGTGACTTCAAACCCTTGTGTATCTCCTGCTAAATCTTTATTCAAATTCCCGCATTACACCGCAATTTATGGAACATGAGTGTTGGCAAGCAATGGAGGCAGATGACACAACAGGAAAATCATACTTGGGACATTGTTTCTTGTCCTCAGATATTAAGAATCCATTGGTAGTAAGTGAATTTATCTTGTGAAACTTCAGTCGTGGCTCTTTAGATAGATCTGAAGCTCGATTGGTTGCTCTTGGCAATAAACGAGAATATGGTCTCGACTATGGAAAGCATTCGCACCGGTTATAAGATGACCTGATAGGAACCATTCTTGCTATCGCATCTTCTAAATCTTGGCCTTTACATCAAATGGATGTAAAAAATGCCTTCTTGAATGGAGACCTTAAGGAAGAGATTTACATGAAATTTCCAACCAGTATGTCAATGACTACTTCTCATGAGTTTGCGAAACTAAGATGCTCTTTGTACATGGGTTGAAGCTAGCACTAGAGCACAGTTTGAGAGTTCCATAGCGCTTTTCTCACCCCTTCTCTTTCTGCAGTCAATATGATTCATAACTCTTCTTTCCTGAGACAACCAGCGGTATGGTCTTTCTCTTAGTCTATATTGATGATATTATCATCAACGAGTAAATAAATAGGTGGTGATCTCTAAGCTTCAAAATATGTTGCATAGTACATTTAAACGAAGATCTTGGGCATCACATGTTTTGGGAGCAGTTCTTCGAGATCATGGTTTCGTTCTTAAATCAACATAAATATATCGAGATCTTATTGAGCTGGGTGGTTTAAAGGGATGCTACGCGATACACCCGATGGAAGTGAATGTGAAATCTAGAAAAGATGAAGGTGAGCTTTTGCCTTATCCTTTTATATAGAAGGCGACTTGTTGGTAGTCTTATCTACTAACAATTACAATTAGATATCTCATATATTTGTCCATTATAGTTAGCAAATTTATGCACTCACCTCGTCATCTTCATCTTATTTGTAGTTCGTGGCATTATTCGATACTTAAATTGATTACTACGTGGTTTGTTGTTTCTACAAAATCTTGCTCTTCATTTGGTATATAGTGATGCAGTTAGGTGCAGTTGGATGCTCGGAGTCTACAACAAGTGGTGCGTTTTCGCCCGGAGAATGCCTTAATTTCACGGAAGTGTAAGCGAGCGTCTCTAAAATCTTCAGGAAATTTGAATATAGGGCCGTATGCGCTGACGATGCGAAATTGTGTGGTTACGTGGTCTTCCTTTCGGAACTGGATTTCCTCCATTAATCCTACTCCACACTTCATGGTGATAATAAAGGCGCCATTCAAATAGCAAATCCGATATCATGAGCGGACAAAGCACATAGAGGTGGAAATTTGTCATTACATTGAAGAAGGCCTTTACTCGAGGTTATTACTCTTCCTCATCTTACTACGATCTTCAAATAGGCGATGTCTTCTAGCTTTGACATACTGATAACCATGAGAGTTTCTGTTAATAAAATTGATGTTGATAGACTTACCGCATCAATTTGAGGGGATGTCAATATCTTCTTTTTCCTTATTTAGTCTTATTCACGGTTGTATATCCTTGATTACCTCTCCTTATTTAGTCTTCTTTATAGTTGCATATCATGATTTTCTCTAGATTTCATTCTTATTGTATTCTTGTTGTACTGCTGTATGTCTTCCTAAACTAGGGCTAGAATCAAGGGATTTGATCATTCTTGATGTCCATATATTGTAATTCTCTTAGTGAATTGAGCAGACAAAATATTTCAGAAATTCTCTTTCATTTTTGTCATGGTACCCAACCAATCCTTGTTTTTGTTGCTTTAAACTAATATTGGTTTTAGTTCTTTAGCATGAGTTCTTTTAGCAGCCTGCCACAGATATATGTTTTCCACCCCAATCAATGGCATTGGCTGTGGTGCTCCCTCCAAAAATCATATCTTAACTTTGAGTTCATTGTGTTCCTATCCCATCTTTTATTCTTCTTTCCTGTATATTTATTTTTCAATCCAGTCAATCCAACTGTTCAATCAGCACAAAGTGTTTCATCATGCCTAAGGCTTCAGCTAAAGACCTCAAGGATAGCCATGTTAAGAGATAAATGAGCATGTCATGATGTTGTTCTATCATACATTGGCCTTTAATGTCCTGACCTGTAAATGATCCTTTTTGAGCCATTAAAATATCCTTCAAGATCACGCCCAAGACCCTGAATGGTCCTAGCTAACTTCTTTATGGGTGTTACTTCTGATGCATTAATGCTAACTACAAACAGCAGCTTGAGTCGTGAAATCTTTTGTTATGAATGCATAAGCAGGTAAAGAATACATGTGCTGCTAAGCATCCCTTTGCTTTCTGTTTTTGGAGTGGAAATCAGCAGTCAATCTTTTTCTTCAGTGCTAAGAATTAGAGTTACAACAGACATCATTTACTTTTCCAAGCATGGGGTGCCCCAAAATGCATTGTGAAAATGTTGATCAACTTGTTCCAACATTACAGGAGGATCCCAAAAAGGAGAACACAGTGGAAGGACATTCTAGCTGCCTTTGGGGTTTTTAGGCTTGAGCAAAAGGCTAGAATCTTTGAGGACAGGAGGAGATCCGTGGTTAAATTAGGGGAGAGTAGTTACTACTCATAAAGGGGGACTATCATCAACCTTGAACAATTTCCTTCACCTCATGGAACTCTTAAGCTCAAGTTTGATTAGTGCTCTGCAAATGGATTTTGGTGGTGTCTTTAAAAATTGTGGGGTGGAATTATCAAGACTTTCTTGAAGCCATTTGGGCTTTAATCGCTCTGGATGTGAAAATTCTAACATTACAGAAACACTGGAAAGAGGCAACATCATAGAGCATTTTAACCTATTGGTTCTGGAAGGATCCTACAGAACTTCTTTCTTAGATGTCTCATGGTAAGACAGGGCCGTTAGATGTAACCATTAGTTGCAGAATATGGTCCTTTTAGATTCTTGGAGTCCCTCATTTCTAAGGAATCCTGGAGTAGTAACCTAGAAACTTGGTCATATATATATATATATATATATATATTCATCTCTGGATAGCTTTTTGAGAACATTCATCACTTGAGAAAGTTCCATTCATCTCCTGATGGCTTTTTTGGCTTCTACATTTTAAAGAGAAACTAACATGTATAAAAGCCATCAGGAGGTTGCCTATCCCAAAAAAAAAGCCACTCAGGAAGTTCTAACCTTCTTAAATGTCTTTCTTTGAAGTTATATTATCTGTCAAGAAAATATTTTTACTGCTAGGCATTATTTATTTCTAATTTTATGCTTCTTTTTATCCCTACTAGGACTCAAAACAGAAACGTCCCCCATTCCCCCTCCAAAACCTTATCACTTGAGTCTGACCACAAGGCATTTATAACTACATATGAAATAATGTACAGGTTGAGTTGCCTTAGTGTTACCGTAGAAAGTTACTTTTTTCTGTTACTATTACTGATACTCCACAGATTTAACTCCTCATACTACACCATAATTACAACACTGTTCGTGCCATTTGTAACAATAAAATCAAGTAGGAGAGCTTTTTGCCTGATTGAGCTGAGATATTTACTTTTAGAGTTTACAAGCTCCTAAAGGATATTTAATTCTCAAGTTTAAAACTGGAAAGAATAAAATTTTGCAGCTCTAAAATCTCTGTTTTAGAAGGTTTCAGAAATCATCTTCATTTTTGTCGCTATCTTGATGATGAGTGAATGATTAGCTGTTTCAATGTAGCCCTGATCAATAGTAATGAACTCCAGCACTCCAGTTTTCATATCCCCAATCACCCCTGAACCTTCCTGCAGCAAGCTCTGAGCCCTAATTTCCTGTTGTAATTTAAGTGGTAAATATGTCAGCATTTGTCCATGTGTAATTCTTAGATTGAGTTAGAGTGTATATAGGATATTGTTCATCCTCTATAATTGGATTTTATTGATTAGCTAAGCTATAGTGAGGATAATGGAGCTGTTTTACCAACCCTCTGATTTTCTTGGTCTTTTGTGCTTTGTGTATTTTGTGTATCCTTTTTCCCTTTTTTAAGCCTTTTATTATCACTGCCAAAATTGTAAATATATCAATTTTTAAAGGCGTTGTTAATAAGATTGATATTTGCAATAAAAGGTAGCTGTTTTGTGTATGAAAGCAATCAAATAGGGCAAGTAGAACAACAAAGGAGTATTGAAATGAGAGACTAAAAATACTAGAGAGAGAAAGAGAGCAGTTTTATTTGAACAAATACTGGGTCACAATTCACTAGTCAAACCCACAATTCAACTGTGGTTGAACTGGATGTCAACATGACATCATACTTATAATTATGATGCGAGAGAAATAGAGTGGTCTTCGATAATGAGACCTTCTCTATGTATAGATTAAAGAATTCTTTCATTTGTAGCTTTTGGTCTTGGGCCAACGTGTCTAGTGGGGTTAGAGGCGAGGAGTATTTTGGATTTTTAACTTGGATGGGGTATATGTAATTGTTTTCGGGTTTGGGGATTTTTCTTCATGTTTTGATCTTTAGGGCTTTGTCCTTTGTATACTCAGTGTACTTTTGATGACTTTCTTGTTTTTTTGTGATGATACATGTTTATTTATCCATAAAAAAAAAAAATTTATATGTGTTAAAATCATAACTAATTATAAGTTAAATACATATAAATATATATAATTAAAAAATTTTAAAATGTTTCATCGTTTTATCTTTAAGATTAACAAATTAAATCCTAAAGGACATAATGCAAATATTTCATATTTCTAATTTTATTAATCATGTAAAATTTAAATGTTAAGTAAAATTTTATGGTTTAAATTTATCCACACATTTCAATAGAGATATATAAATTCTGTGTAGCGATTACTCTGTTCTTTACACTTTAATATTTTCATGTTACTATCTTACAAATGAATGTGGATAAATATTTGTTCTTATTTTAAAATTTTTTAAAGCTATATTAAGTCTTCAAACCAGCTCTCTCAAAGAGAACAACATAGCCTAGTGCCAATAATTGCTCTCATTTTGGCAAGAGGCCAAGGTTCAAATTCATGCTCTTGAACAAAATACTGGCCTTTGTTCAAATTCAAGTTCACACTAAAGAATTAAAAAATTAAAAAAGGAAACTAAAAGATTTAGAAGAAGAGGAAGAGATTGGACCAGTTCTTCAGAAATGGCTAGGTCAGCCAAGCTGGCAGTTTGACTCTGGGATAGCCAGTTGAACCCAAACAAGAGCAAAAAGATTGTACTAAAAGAAAAGAGACTTTAGCTTGGTTTAGAAAACCAAGTAATTTCGTCATTTCAGTGGTTGGATCACGAGTTAGCTGGTCAAACCTAGAATCAAGCTAGAAGATCAATTATACCATGAGTATTCACATCATCAGTTAACTGGTGGAACAAGACTGATCAGTCCAATAGCCAAAACAATGAGTAACAGGAGATTTAGAAATTAAACATAAATAAATAAATACTTGAAACAAGCAGAATTCTAACCACTGTTATGCATCACATATATTACCACTTTCATCATCCCAACACTTGTGCATATATAGGTTTGAAGTAAATTGCCCATATAACACTTAAATTAAATGGAACAATGATGCAGTCCATGCAACAAAGATACAAGTGAAAATAGATTCTCTCACTAGATTGAAAGACAGAGTTCCACACAAACTTATATCTCCTTGATACTATGTATTAGTTAATGAATTATAATCTAAAATATATTTGATAAGATATAATAGATTTACATACACTGAAGACACTGATCAGTAATAGGGAAACAGTGGAAAGATCAGCTGCAATCCCAGTCAACCCTGTCCAGACAGTAGTTTTTTCATAGGAAAAATGAATTTCATCTATCCTAGCAAAAGGAAGTGCACTCTACATAGACAGCAAGAATACAAGGAGAACATACAGTACCAACAACACATCAACCCTACCTAAACGGATAACAAGGTCAATGGAATAGCCAAACTCATATCTTGAAGCCACATTCGACCAAAAGAACAAAGTATTTTAAGAGATTCCTCAGTGTCATCACTAGGCTTCCACTTCCTCAAAACATGTTTTATTATGCTCTCAATGAACTAGAGCAGTGGCAAGAGGGATGACCCTCAAACTTAAAAAAGCATCGTACCAACTAAATTATCTCGCACAACTCCTTGATGAATGGTGCACTCCCATACTCCCAAAACAAAGAAAAGCCATGGACCCTCGATTGAACGAGAATTGGTGGCCTGATTTCTCATTAAGCTTGGAAAGAAAACATCAACTCGCCAACGGCCGACCTGAATAGCTGGGTTCAGTCTTTTGAGAGTTTAGTTTAGTCATGAACCATGTTACTTGTACATGCTCTACAAGTGACAAGGAAAACTGCTTCTAAATGTTGGATTAGCCTGAACAGGGCACCATAGGATATATGTTGGTTGTTTGTGTAAGTTTGATTTAACAATGATAAAAAAATAAAGATTATTGGAAGTTTTCACGAAGATAAAACAATAGTTCATCCATTCCACGACCAACAAGAAATAGGAAAAAATCAACCAACAAAAAAGAGCAAAAGAAATTTCATATATTGCAATATTACATACAGGGATTAAATAACATTATATTGCAATACTAAATATAGGGATTAAATTTTATCAATATACATATATATATATATATATATATATATATATATAGAGAGAGAGAGAGAGAGAGAGAGAGAGAGAGAGAGAGATAAAGGGATTAAATAACATCACAAACTGCTAAACCAAAAATTAGTCCTAAATAATTTCTATTTCCTGCATTAGTCTGGCACAGGATTGTGGCTGAAGGCAGTTTCTTAAATGCCAGGGAGGCTCAAACTTGAAAGCTCTAGTTCATTTCTAGAGGTCACTTCTGCTAAGCTACAACCCTGGATCTTTAGTCCTGCATGTTTTTTTACGGCCCCTTAAAGTTCAAAATCTAAAGTAAGGATGATAACCGATGCCATTAAGAGGAACAAGCATGCCTGAGCATCAAATTGCTGCATTAAGTAAAATGAATGAGATGAGGATCATCCATCCAACACCCCCTTTCCAAGACCCTCCCTAAAAATGTGTTTAAGCAAGATCCTCCCTAGAAAATGTTCAATGTGTGGTTGAAGAGCTTTTTTGATAGGTAACTGTTTGATTGAAGAGCTTGCTAGGTTTTCAAGCGAATAATTCCGTTTAAAACTTAGATTTGGACTCTAGCATCAATCACATATCATATGCTGATAACCACATAACTTCCTATTAAGCACGGATTTCAACAAAAGGTCAACTAGTTCTTAGGAAAATGAGGTAAATCAATGGATGAAAATTCATCTTTATAAAACTAAGGTTGTGTTTGGTTCTAGGAAGAAATATAATAAAAGGATGCTTTTCTTATTGGAAATTAATGAGTTAAAAAAAATAGTATAGGTTATCTGAAGCATATCACATCCAGGGATGACGTAAAGGTGAGGGAATAAACGAAGGATATTCTAGAATATCTGGGGAGATAAATCGAGGAGGATGATACAGAATATTATAGAGAATAAATCAGAGGATATGTTAAGAATATGCTATAGTTATCAGCAGCTGCCTACCTACCACCTTACCTATAATTTGGGCGTATAGGTTATATGTATAAGAGTTTATTCTGAAGGTGTCTTAATCTTTGTCAGGTCTCAGGCAGCTTGATGTGGTGCCGAGGTGTTAAGTGATGGAGTTGGTGTGATCGGTTATCTAACATATACGTGAGATGGCGTAAAGGTGGGGAATAATAGAAGGATATTACAAGAATATCGCAGGGAATAAATCGAGAGGATGATACAGAATATTACATGATTACCAACGGAGTTCTTAAGTACAAAGGAATGAAAAAATGCAGGAAAAATTGACTTTAACATGTTTAGTTATCAGATAAATATCTTGAGAAAATATTATATAAATAAAATTACTAAAAAGAAAGTTACTATTTTAAATTATTAATCTTTGTATTGATGAGTTAAAATAAATAAAATGAATTTGAAATATGAGTAAGAAATAATATGTTGGATTTAACTTTATTTTTAAGTTCCTTGATTTTGTTCCTTCTACTTTTCCTCTCTATTTTCTTTCCACTTCCATTTTCCTTCAAATTTTCAAGGAACCAAACATAGCCTTAAGAAAGCCTCCAGCCATGCAAACCCTTTATTCCACCCCCATTATGTATAGGAAAAATCATTCAATGCCTAAACAAAAATGATAAGGAATTAAAACTTCAGTGAGGATTTCTCGCTATATGAACTTCTTCTCCCATTGAATCATTTTTTTTTTAAATATAAGCTGGCCTCCAATCAGAGCCAGTGACCCCCAGAAGTGGTACTATCTCAATACAACCACCATCAGCAAGAGCAACACAGCTATCAGCACCCACTCCATCAACTGAACCACCAAAAGAGGAAAAGCTCCACTAAATAAACCAGGCTATCTGGATTCAGCATAACATTGGAAATATTTTCTTTCCCAAACGCAGCATAATATGAAATATTTTCTTTCATAAAATGAGCAGTGTCGCAAATATTCCAAAATTTTGTCATAAATTGATTATTCTGCAGTGTAGAGCAGTGAAGACTAAACTTCTAATTATTACAGACACATTCAAACACAGTTATCTCATGAAACCTTTCAAAGCCAATTATAAAAACAAACATCCAGGAAAAAGAGTAATCACTAAATAGCTATCAAGTTTGCCTACTAAAAAAATAACCATCAAGTGCATGTATATATAATAGAACAATACACTGAACCAATATCATAGTACACATTCATTTACGAAACGGCAATCAACAAAAACAAAATCATTACCACTAAATTATTTTGGGAAAAAAAAAAAAAACAAAGCCGCAGCTGAGGGAAGATAATTGGAGAAACCCTAACAAAACCTATTGCCCCGTTTGGTTGTCGAGAAAAGAAGAAAGAAAAGGAAAGGAAATTGTGACACTAACGTTTTTTGTATCTTTGCTTCCCGATGAAAAAATTGCAAAGTCTCATATTAGCTCAACTGGATAGCTGTATGCATGCTCAGTTGAGTGGAGTTTCTTCATTTCTAGGGTTTAAAAAATAATGAAAACCTCTTTACATTCAAAATTTCGAGTCCTTCATTTTCCTGAATTTTCTCGCTGTATAAACTAGAGGATAAATGTGCAGTATATAGTTCCGTAAACAGTTATTTTGCCATTACAGAAATAGAGAGGAACTGTATACCTGTGGCAAGAGAGATGAGAGTGGATCTTTGGCTTGATATTCGCTGGCCGTCAGTTGCCGATCTCGAGCCATCGGACGTTCTAGGTTGCAGAGACGGCGTCACAAACAAGGATCGAAGGCAATGAGACATTGCGTAGGTTAGGTTTTCTCGAGAAAAATCCGAATTTTCCCAACGATACTTTCTCGAAAAACCAAACGCATTAACTAAGAAAAAGGGACTCTTTTACTACGCTACGGTACACAGCTGTTTTGGTGAAGGTGTCCACCAGAATCCTATGATGAAATGCCACGTATAAAATTGAAAAGGAATTCATATTTAAAAAGGAAGATATTTGAAAAACACAAATGGTATACATAAATTCTTATTAAAACTGATTGAATTCTTTGAGAATCATCTAATTGTACAAAATTATTTCTTGATTTGGAATATACTTTTTCTTTTTCTCTTTTCCGAATTTTATGGTAAAGGAATGAGAATGTCATCCATTTGCTTGCACTAACCAATTTTAAGATGTTATTGATATAATTTTCTCATAATTAGTAGGATTACTTTTAAAATAAATTATCAAAAAATTACTCGAATTTTGGTTTTTATGAAATAATTTATTTTAAAAATATAATGTATTATTATGATAAATTCTTAAATCGGAGTTTAAGATATAAATAAATGGGAAAGAAAATACAATAAGTATGAGCTTGAAAATAAAACTTTAATTATGTTCCTCTTAAATTTATAAAATCCTATACCACAAAACTAGAATTTCATATTTATTAATTTATGCCCTTCTGAAACTAAATTTTTGGGCCATTGAGTATGAGATATGTGATAAATTTTTTAGTGTATTATTTAAAAAAAAAATGTAATATATAGTCAAAGTCATCGACAAAAATGATAAATAATAAAGTCAAATGTATTATTAGAATTGGTCTAGTTGGGAACAACTCTTCATAAATAATACAAAAGTTATTTAGGCAAAATTCAATGAAACTAAACCAATAATTTTTTTATCTAAATCAATCATTAATTTGGATTTAAGTTGACAAACTAGTCGATTCCTTTACTAAAATCAAAATTTATTAGTTCTTAAAATATGTTTAAATACTTTAAAAAAATGTATATGTTCAAAAATTAAAGAACTGGTTTTTATATTAATTTTTTTTTCAGAATATTCTTTGAGTCTTTTATATATTTGGGATGGAAGAAGTAGGTGACTTAAGACTGAGGAAATACCATTTTAGAGTTACTAAGTGTAAAACAATTTATTGAGTTTTCATGATTTAGGTGATGTATATTTTAGTTAATTAGAAAAAAATAAAATATTGGATTTTTTTATTCTATTAAAAGTAACAATGACTTTTATTAAATAGAAATTATAATGTTTTTTTTCTATTTGGCCAAAAAAATTAATATGGAATCATAATTTGATGTAATTTGCATGGTTTTCTTCTTCTTCTTCTTCTTTTTATCTAAAAACCGATTATATATATAATAAGCAAACAAATTTTGAGTTTGGAATCAAATTAAATATTACACATTGAAAACAAATAAGAAAAAAATTATTCATTACAAAAATCGATTTTAAAATTGTTGATAGATTGTTAGGAAGTTTATATGTTTAGTATGGGTCTTTTAGTCTTTTGAGTTTCTTTCTGAAATATATGTTGTAAGTAATGTTAACCTAATAAAGTTAGATGATTATTTCAGCTTCTCCTTCACCATTGACACTGTTATCGACGGAAACATGGCCCCCAAATCTCTTGCCACCTCATCCATTGACTAAGATTCAATAATCAGAATTGTTTCTTTTAATTTTGTTAAGGTTTATGGAATTATGCAATGTTTTGCTTTTTTAAGCTTTTTACCACCCTTAAAGAGCTTTGGGTTAGTAGCTTCTATACCAGTTGGTATTAAGGTACTAGGTATTGAAACACCCCTAAGAACTTAATTGCTCAAGGGAAGAAGATTCTGAATAGCTCAGTTACACATTAATACTTAAAAAGTATTTTTCACGACTTCTTTGTCCATCTTTTTAAAAAAAAAATAATAATTAGTGCCTATTTAAAACTTATTCCATTATCCCTTCTTTGTACTCCCAATGCAATTTGGAAAATTCCAAGGTATTTTACTATAGGATAAGATTTAAGAAAGGATTAAATTTTTACTTATGTTAATGATGAAATTGGCATTTGGCTCAAATAAAAACTAGAAGATATATGTATATGCATATTATAAGGAGTAGGCTTTGAAAGGTTCAAACTTATAGTATGGCCCATATCATTTCCACATTAGTTGTGTTACCTAGATTAGTTTTGAATAATAATCTAATAAGTTCTAGAACTCAGAGAGACAAAAAATTGTGTGTGGATCTTACAGGTGATGTCCCTAATATCGGCACAATTAGTTGGAATCTTACTTTTGACCACAGTATGTTTTCAAGGATCATAAGAACTAAGCCCATTTTACAAAAACAGAATTATAAGTCTTTTTGTTCCATCGGTTGTTTAATCCTTCCTAAGTCTTGAAATTCAACTTGACCTGCATTAATAACATCACAACTTCCAATTTTCAGTTATGCTCATCCTACCCCAATTTCATCTACCAATTTCTTGTTTTGTTTCTAAACATGTTGCTGTGTTATATCAACATTTAGAAGTTCATTTTGATTGAACATTTTATTCCAGCTCACTCATTATAGCACCAACAACTCAACAACAATCAAACCAATTCAACCAAACAATTCAATGACACTCTTCCATATTGAGGTATAACAGTCAGAAGAGTGTCTGATGCCTTCAATCTTTGTAAGGCCTGTAAACGCTAATTATCGCATAGTAGTATTTTGGAGATTAAAATGAGGAAATGAAAATTTATGGAACCACGGAATTATGGTATTAAAGCAAAGATACGAAATTATCGTTCTTAAAGGATTATGAATTATTAAGTGTAGAGATGGGCCATAATACCAAATTTATAAATTCAAATTGCAAAATTGAAAAGATGAGGTTATTTACAAATTAAAGGAAATGTTAAAATAATAAAGGAGAAAAACAAAGCGAACATTCATTTGGTCTTCAAAAGGCTAGGAGTTCACGTAGGAGAGAGAAAGGAAAAGGGAGAAAGGAGAAAAGAGAGAGGGAAAGAAGAGAGAAAGGGAAGAAAATGGTGGAAGCCAGGTGGGAGATGTGATTTTCTTCTCGTGAGAGCACAAAAGAGTCTTTCTAGTGGTAGCGGGAGAGAGGTAAAGGAAACCCGAGAACAAGTAAGTTTTAATGGTGGGAAAGTTAGGGTTTGATGTTTTTCATGTCTAATGTCTTGAATTTTCTAGTATGGATGTTAAATTGGTGGTATTTAAGGTTTAATGGTGCTATTTTTGATATCAATTAAGAAGGAAATGGATTAGATTAGGTTTTGAAAAAGAAAGTGAGGAATTGTTAGGATTTGATAGAAATTATGTGTGATATGTTGAATTGGGTATGAGTCAGTTGGAGTGTTTAGAGTGAAAAAGTGGAAGAGAAACACGTGCAGTGGGTTTACGGCGACGGAGTCTCGGTACGGGAAATCTTACTGTTTCTGTTTTTGACCAGCTTTTTGTATTTGGCCATAAGCTTGCTCATTTCAGGATCTGATTTGGTGATTCAAAATGCTGAGTAAAAAGAGCTACAAGGAAAATTTTATCTGAAGGAAATTAGCACCAAATTGTAACCCTAAAGTGCCCAAAAATTTACTCAAGTAGGGCCATGTGTAGCCCAGCTATGCAGTTCGATACGAGGAAATGCTCTGTTTTCTGTTTCGACCATTGTCGTATTTGACCATAACTTGCTCATTTATGATCCTATTTGAGTGATTCAAGTTTCTGGTTAAAAATAGACTTCTAAAGGAAAAATGTATTTTAAGGAAGTTCCAAACAAATTGTAATCCCAAAAGTGCCGGAAATTTGTCAAAGTGGAGCTATGTGCAGATTCTGTTCTGCCATCTAGATGTAAACATAATAACTTGTGTTATGTCTGGTTGAGGGCTTTAGAGAAGGAATTTTAGATTAAAATTTAAAGAGATCATCATTGGATATGTAAGGGCGATCTGGAGAGTTTAGTAAATTTTGAAAGACCGTTTGAATAATTTTTGGTCATAAAGTCTATAGAGTATTGTTGGAAAAAGATTTGGCCAAAATGAGTGGGTTTTGAGTCTTTGGGGTAAATTTGTTCGTTTGCGCTTTAAATGAATGTGTATGGTGGATTAAAATGGAAGTTATGATTAATGTATAGTTGTGGTTTCTTGAAAAAGGTAGAAAGGACTGTGGATGGGAAAAGCGGGAGTCGACCAGGGAAATAGCGGGATGACGGTGGCGCAGTGTAAAAATGATGTTTTACAAATTGAGTTTTAAAAGTGAATGATTTTGATGTTAAAATGAAAAGTTTAATGTAAATGTTTATATTGCCTAAATGAAAAGTTTTGATGTAAATGAAAATTTTAATGTACATGTTTATCTTGCATCAATATATATATATTTATATTAAATTATATATGTATATGCGTATGTTAAGAAGCATTATGAAAGTTTAAAAATGTGTAAAGAATCATATGTATATTTGCATATATATATATGAGTTCATGATAAAGTAAATGATTTAAATGGATTTATAAATGTATTTTGATAAATGTTTTCTTGATGGTTACCTAACTTAGCATATGACGTTATGGTGATATCGGTAAGTACCTTAAGGCGTGTAAGGATTTGGGAGTAAGTGTAGGTTGCCCTAAATGAGGAGGGTGGGTGTCTAGAGTAATATCCTTACAGGCGTGATAAGGTACTATGGCCCAGACCTGTCTGGTAGGTTTCTCATGGCGTAGTGGTTGTGGCTTTGGAATGTATTGTCCCTCAGTCGATGCAGGAAGCTGATCGGTGTGTTTATTTCACAGGTTCCATCCTTAAAAAGAAGAAAGAAATAAATAAATAAATAAATAAATAAAGTTTAAGGCATAAATGGATTTTTAATTGTATAAAAGAAAGTTTAAGGCATAAATGGATTTTTAATTGTATAAGTATGTATTACTTTGAAAAGAAAGTTTAAGGCGTAAAGGGATTTTTAATTGTATAAGTATGTATTACTTTGGTATATCACGAAAATGGTATCTTAATGAAAATGTCTACGCAGCTCAGGTTTCTTTCATTCATTCTTTTATATGTTTAAAAGCGTTTTAGGACAAAGACAGGTCTCTTGTAGGTAGGAGTCTGCTGTGTGATGGTCGGTAATTGAGAATGACGCATAATGAGCTAACGTTGTATAAATAGTTTGTATATTTTATATGCCGAATGGTTGTCATGTATATATGCATATATGGATATATTTTGAAAAGGAACTACTTAGGTGGTCGGCAAGTCAGGCACCAGTGATCTTTTATAAAGCTGTGTGGAATTGAAGAAGTTTTGAATGTTTTGATGATTGAAAGGAATAAATGTATATGGTATATATATTGTGTTGATTGAGTTGTGGACGAAGTCACAAGCGGAAGTTGAAAATTTGAAAGATTAGAAGTGTTTTTAAATGCTTATGTATGCGGGTATTTGTAAATTTGGGAAAGTCTAAAACGAGAGAAGCTGTAGGTTTTCACGAAAAATCTAAGTGTTGAAAAAAAAAAAAAAAAATTTTACCAGCAACTGGCATTACTTTCTAAAGATATGTAAAGGATTGTAAAGGAGTTCGCTCCGTAGATTTTATTGATAGTTTTGAAAAAAAAGTTTCTATAATATCCATTCGAGTCGCAGGGAGATCCCCCTCGGGACTTCATAGAGGTTAATCAAGGGTCGAGGATCCTTCACGGGTTTATCTTAAATTGCAAACATCTTCAACATAATACACAATTTACTGGAATTTGAACAAAGAAATTCCATTTATTTCATCATGAAAGCATTAAGAGATTTCTTTACAAAGAAGTACAAACGAGACTCAATTTTTTTATTTTCCTTGGGTCCTAATGGAGACTTTGCCTTTTGCTTTTGTTCCTGTTCCTGTTTATATTTTTCAATTTCCTTAGGGGTTCTGCTTGACATTCTTATTGTACTATACGTTTCATCTTGAGGTAAGGCTACTATAGGAGAAAAATGAATCTCTACAGGTTCGCCAGGTTGAGAAAGGGGTATATTTAGGTTTTTCTCATTTGGAGGTACAATTATATAAGGTACATAGTCTAAGATATTAATATGAGGCAATGGCACCTTTCATAGCCCACTCTAGAAGTTGTGCATTTGATTTAGTCAACTCACACTATCTCTTGCATATTGACTCTATAACAATCCTCAAATATACTTGCTCTTGAGTTGTCATCCTCAAGCTATCTCTACAGTGTTGAAGACTGTTCAGCCATTCTCTGTCCCTAGAGACCAGAGCCTCTTTGATTGCCTTATCTCTTGTCTCTAACATTTGGCAGAGAACATATTCTTGCTTCCTTGTTTCCTCCTAGAAAGCTATATCTCTTACCCTTAGTTCTTCTCTCTACTTTTCATCTCTCTCCTCCAGTTCTTTCTTCTATTCCAAATCCCTCTGTTTGATTGCTTCATCAAGGAACTAGTCTTTTTTTCTTAATTCTTCCTCAAGGTATAGGTCTCTCTCCTTCAATTCGATCTTCAAATTATTATCTATTTCTTTCATATTGTACTCCATTCTTATCAACATTTCCATCAGTATTGCATTGCTACCTTGCTACCTTGAGCTTTCAGCTAGCTCTTGATGGCACTTCCTAACATTTTGGGATAAATTCCAGATTGGGCTCATACTCCTCTACCTTTCTTCTCTTTTTCTGTCAATGCTCAGTACTAGAGCCTGCTCAGGATTCTCCACTCTTCTTTCTTCTTCAACTTCTATCACTTTCTCCTTACCCTTGTTGGATGGAGGTTTAGTTATGCCAGTGAGGGTCAAGGGATAAGTCTTTGGACACCTTTCTTCTTCTTCCCATATGCCTTCTACCCTTCCTAATATGCATAGCCTGGTGATGGTTGTTGGGTGTGAAATCAGACCTCTATAATTGATGCAGTAGTAGCTCATAATTGAATTTTCCATGATCTTTCTCACATTCATTTTGTACCCCTTTAATATGGCATACAAAAGTGTTGTCTCTTCCTTTTGCATGGTGCTTAAGTGTTTGGAAGGTAGTAGGACTGAACTGAGGAAGTAAAACCATACCTTTGCTTCCTCAGTTAGTGACCCTCTTGCAATAGAGTCAAAGGGGTTCTTCTTTGTTGAATTCCACTCCCCTTTCCCATCCGTGAGTAACTCAACTATTTTCTGGTGGTCTGGATCTTTCTAGAACTTCTTGAACTTAGATCCATCCTTTTGCTCCATCATATTTAATTTCTTGTTTATCTCCTCCATGTCGAAGGAAATCCACTATCCTCAGACATAGTACATCTTTTCCTTCTTCCCCACCATGTTCGCATAGAATTCTCTAACTACAGCTTCAAACCCAGTTGGTTTATGTTAACCTGATAAGCTCCATCCTCTTTTTTCAACCACCTCTTTAAATGAGTGATATGAGCTTATTAAAGCCTCTTTTACTTTATGAAATCTTTTAACATTGTTTTGTTCCATGACTGTGAACGCTCTGTTTGACACAAGCTCATCAGTTTTTTCTTCTTCAGCTTGCTCTGTTTCTGTCTCTTCTATGTTCCTCTTCCTCTTTCTTCTTTCTTCAAGTGGTTGTTCTGCCTCTGTTCTTTCTTCTTTCCTCTTGCGTAGCTACAGTCTGAAGCTCCAAAGTAGCTTCTTTCTCACCTCCAGCATATTCTTCCATAATTTTGTTCAAATTAGGAATCAAACTTTATTGTTCAGACATGGTAGGGAGCTAGATTGGGTTTTAGGGTTTCGAAAAGGATGAGGAAGGGCCCTAGGGTTCCAAAGGTTTTAGAGAGAAAGGTGTTTCAAATTAGAAAAGTTAAAAGTTCTGATTTTGTAAGCCCATGAATATGTTGCGACATTTTGATTGTTGTGACAAAAATTTTATGTCACGACAAAACAATAGTGTTGAAGTCTAAAAATGAAGTCGCAACACAAGAGTTTTATGTCGCGATACAAAATTATTAGTTTAACACCAAAATTGTCGTGACAAATATTGTAATGTTGCAACAAATAAATGAATTTGAAAGCTACGACATTGTCGCGACAATGGAATTTTAGGCAAATGAATGTCGCGACAATAAATTGTCACAACAAATATTTGATTGTCACGACAAATATTTACACCTTCATAGTGAACCATTATGTCGCGACAAAGATTTCAAATGTCATGACATAAACATATTGTACCAAACAATACAAAATGTCACGACAAACCATGCCATATACTGATTAAGGCCAGATTGGTATTTGTCGCGACAAAATGAAACAATGTCGCGACAAAACATGAATTTTCATTCCATCCAGCAAAGTTCTAAGTCAATTCACTCAGTTTAACACATTAGAAAGCATGCAATACGTTCCAATCATGCTTACAAATATAGATTCAACATGAACAAAGCATCATCAATTCAAGAAATGACATTTCCACTCAAATTCTCATTTGAGCAATTTATGTAAAAATGCAGAAGATAAGGAGTTGAACAAGAAAGCTAATTGGAAATTTCTCACATGATTGTTGACCATGCTCTTTTTCTTCAATTATAGCATTTCATTTATTGCTCAAAGCTGCTCATTGACAATATCTTCAACTTAATAATCAACTTTAAAAAACAATAAGAATTAATTAACATAAAAATCAAACTTAAAATCAAAATTTAAAACAAACTAAGTTAAACTCAAATTCGAACTACTAAAGAAAATAAAAATAAAAATTGCTTGGGTTGCCTTCCAATAAGCTGCTTAATTTAATGTCTTTAGCTTGTCATTTCTGCATTATAAACTCTTTTCAACAAATTCTTCAACAATTACGCTCTAAGATTACTCTTCATTGATAATTCCTCCCATATATGTTTCAATCTTTAGCCATTCACTTTGAACTCATTCCACCAATACGTTCTCAAAGTCAACACTTGAGTGTGGCTGCAATTCTTGTCATAAAGGACCACTCCATCCCCAGACTTAATATTCTGAAAAGCTGAGCCTTAGATTATCTGATAGGACTAGCTCTTCTACTTTGAACTCTCTTCTCATAATTCTCTGATCATGTCATTTCTTAGTATTGTCTTTGTAGATCCTAGCATTATCATAAGCTTCATTCCTTAATTCTTTTAATTCATTTATCTGAAGTAATCTTTTCTCCTTATGACTTGGAAATTACGAGTTCAACTTCTTAAGCGCCCACATGATTTTATATTAATTTCAGGAGATATGAGGCTTTCAAAAATACAATCTATATGGGGGCGTTCGATAGGGGACTTATAAGTAGTATTGTAAGCCCACAATGCATCATCTAGCTTTATTGACCAGTCTTTCCTGCTTGTGTTTATTGTCTTCTCCAATATGTTCTTTATCTCCACAGTGGATATTTACCTTTACCCTATTTTGAATAGGGTGATAAGTCGATCCATCAACATGTCGACTCACACATACCTTTCAGGTTGCAAACAACTTGTATGCAAAATGGCTTCCCTCATAACTAATGATTGTCCTTAGGTCTCCATATCCACTCAAGATGTTTCTTTGAATAAATCTCACAACTATGTTGACATCATTTCTGGGACAAGCTATTGCTTCCTGATTTGAACCATGGTTCACGAGTAAAAGGAGAATGTATAAATTTCAATGAAGGTGGGAAAGGTCTCACTAATAAAGTCTATCCCTCATGCATAAAAATGCGCACCACGAGTTCCTTCTGAGAGGCATTTCATTTTTCTATTTATCTTGCCCGTTCTACGACATACATCCCGCAGTGTTTTTACTATTCGAAAAGGCTACGGAATAAAGTTGGCGATAAAGCATTTGAAGAATCTTTTTGGTTGTTTCGTCCCTTATAAAGTGTCCTCCATATTATGCTGTATGACATTTATCTAAATTTCACCTTGTTCTGCCTTTCGTAAACATCTTCTAATGATCTGATATGCTCCTCTTCTAAATAGCAGTGGGTCATCCCATATGTAAAATCTAGCATCAGTCCTCAACTTTCTTTTTATGCTAGTAGTTGAATTCTGGTGGCATAATTCCACAAGCTAAATAATTCACAATGTCAGCATACCATGGTACTTGAATTGATACCTGAAAAACCTGCTCATCAGGGAAATTTTCTTCTATTTCAGTCTCTATTCATCTTTAGTAGGTTTCTCTAATCTTGATAAGTGATCTGCTATCACATTATCACTGCCCTTCTGATGAGTCCAAAACTCATTTTTTTGATCAGTACGTGTATTTTTTGAGGTTTAATGTTCAATATAATGTAAAATTGTGAATCTTCACCCGTATTTACCGTTTGTAGGGTTATAATCTGAAAAACATAATCGATAGAAAAGTAGAAATTAGCATTGTGCAACAAGGGCAACAATGTCGCAACATTTCCACGACATTGCCGCAACATCAAAGCAATGTCACGACATTGCCACAATATCGCGGATGATCCAGATATGGAAGACTAAGCTCCCTCTAGGAAGAGTTTGTTGTTTTGATTATTGTTTGTAGTAATTTAATGCGATTTTATGAATGAGAATTGGAATGATTTAATTGGTATTGTTCTTACATTGAGTTGTTCGGAATATTAGTTCTCTATACCCAATAAGAGTTGTATTTGTGCTCTGATTTCCAGGATCCCCTTGAGTGACATAGGGATGGACGACCTAAGAGTAAAAGCGTTCGCTTAGGAGTACCAGTAATATTGATATTCATTGAAGCTAATGAATTAAAAGTCACTTTGATACATCACGGGTAAAGATCCCAACCTCAGGCTTCAAGGTTCCCTCTTTGGGTGATAGCGGGGAGTGTGTTCCCGAGAATAAGATCGAACTGCGATTACGGGGGCCGGCCTGCGGGTGGCGAAAGAGGCGAGTCGCCTTGGGCCCCACATTCTCTTAAAAAATAGGCCACTTCAAGACCCGACTACCATAATAATTTAGGCCCTCTTAAAACCTCACTTTAGCATCACTTTTCGCTCAAGTCCCTTAGTCTCATCTACACGTGCGAAGCTGAAAGCAGCGCCGATTCTTTCTCGGAATCGAGAATCGGTCCGATCCATGGAGTCAAGTCCGCCGGTCTCGGGTCGAACGATCTCGATCCGTCGCGAGATCAGATCGAATCCGGTCAGCCTTGATTTGCAATCGCCATTATGATTCGCGGTAGGCCTTGTCTTGATGTAGAGCTCTCACTTCTCGGTCGGGTTCCCTTTGTTCGTACGTTCGGATTTTGTAGCTTTGTAAGTGACAACTGACAATCCGTTCAGGTTCCAGAATTTAAATATTGGAATATTATATTGGGGATCTAATCATACTTTATTTAAGTTACCAAGTTGCATTTGATTATTATTTAGACTAATTTCGACAATATATTTAATTATTTTATAACCTCCCCGCCAGTTATAGCCATATATCATTTTGAAATTTGGATGTTATGTAATATTCGATTATAAACATTGCTTTGGTATTGAAAATCTATTACCACACATAGGCGATGAAGTAAACTTTCAAATTTAATGGTTCATCGGATAATTTTTATTTTTTGCTCATTGATAAATTGATTAATTGATTAATGCCCATTTTTTATTTTCCTCGATTTTCTTGAAACCAAATAGAGAGTTTGATTACATTTGCACCTGCAAAGGTAAGTTTCTATTTTTCATAATTAATTTTGAATATTTTCATGTTTATTTTCAAATAAATAAGTAGTAAGTGTGATAGACTAGTAGTGGTGATAGGAGGTTTGGGGTGGGCCTATTGAAAACCTATTTGTGTGTTGATTGTTGTAGAATGGAGGTTTGGGGGTAGGCACAGTGAAACCTATTTGTGTGTTGATTCTTTGTAGAATGGTTATAGGAGGTTTGAGGTAAACCTGGTAGAAAACCATATTTGTGTGTTAATTTGTTATTTAGCCATGTTGATTGTTGTAGAATAGTTATAGGAGGTTTGGGGTGAGCCTGGCCGAAGCCCTCTTTGTGTTAATTTTGAAAATACTCTATATAAATTGATTGGATTTCAAAATGCTAATTTATTTTAATTTCTTTCTTATTTTAGGGTTGAATCATCTGATCATGTCTTGTGTAAAAAGTATGTGCGGAAATGATAAAAGGAAAAATCAAAAGATAGAGAAATTGATTCGGTCTCGAAGGAGCTCTTTTCAAGTTTTTTCCAATTAGTCAACAAGCGAGACTTCAAGTCCAAATGATAATAATATTCAAAATAAAAGAACATTACAAACTTGATTAATGAAGAAGAAGAAGAAGAACTAATCAATATTCAAATGAGAAAAGATAATCAAGCTGTGAATGAGAGTTGTCAAAATCCGGTTGATAATGAAGATTACGAGGATTTAAACATTTATGATCAGTAATTGGAATCATGTAACGAAAATTTAAGAGACTTGTTAGTATTGAAAAGAGGTCAAATAAGAAATAATGATGATAATTTTTTGAAAGATGAAGTCATGGTAGACATTTCTCATACGTCCATTACCTTGATCATTACCAAATGGAAAGAAGCGGGATAGGAAATGGCTAATGTATTTACATATGAGCCATAAGTATATTGTTTTACGTTGTAAGTTGTTGAAGAGGAAATAATTATCAATTAGCCCGATGAAGGATTGAGATTGGAAAAATCTTAGTCATCGACTTAAAACTCATGAAACTAGTGATGAACATTGGGCTTGCATAGAAGATTACAGGTTGAACTCACTTTGAGGTTAGGGAAAAATGAAACAAATTGATAAGTATGCAGCAACTAATCGATAAAGAGAAGGTGCCTTGGAAAAATGTATTATATAGGATTCTTCTTTGATTGTAAAAAGACTTGCTCGAATAATATTGCATTTAGGGGACAATGAAGATTTTGAAGAGCATAATGAGAATTTTCTTACTTATAATTGAAATGATTGTTGAATTTGATCCAGTGATGCAAGAGCACCTTCGGCGTATCCAACAGAATGAAATTCAGTATCACTATCTTAGTCACAAGATCCAAAATGAATTGATTCAAATCTTGGCGAGATAAATTAAGTACAATTGTTGAAAGAATCATTAAAAATACTTTGGTATGCTTGATTGCCTCAGGATATAAGTCATGTTGAGCAATGTCACTTGTAATACGATGTGTGGATATTTCAACTAATTAGATAGAAATAAAAGAGTTCTTTAAATTTTTGAAAGTTGATGATACAAGCGGGAAGGACTTTTTAATGTACTTTTACGAGTTTGCAAACTCTTGACAATATTGATAATATAAGAGGACGGGGATATAATGATGGCTCCCGATATGAAAGGGAGATTCAAAGGTGTTCGAGAAAGGTGCTTGACATAAATCCTAGAGCATTTTACACACCATGTGGTTGTCATAGTCTTAACCTTGCACTTTCTGATATGGCTGGCTCTTGTACTAAAGCTGCTGAATTTTTTGGAGGAATACAACATTTATATGTATTGTTTTAGTCTTCTCGAAAGCGTTATGATTCGGGGGATCATGTTAAGCGGTCTTTCACTTAGCCATTATCTCAAACACGTTGGGAGAGTGAGTCTTGAGTGTTAAAGCAATAAGGTTCCAAGTTCCTGATAAGAGATGCTATACTTCACTTGGCGAGAAACGAAAAAGATGATTTTAAGATTTACTCGTGATGCTCGGGAGTGTAGCAAAATCGGGGGCTTGATGATTTTGGGTTCTTAGTTGCTTTGGTTATTTTAGCCTGAGTTGTTGTTCTTTGTTAATGTTTATTAGCAAGACTCTTCAAGCGGAGAACATGCATGTGATGTTGCTATATGTCATTTGAGAGGACTAATTGAATTTCTTAAGGTATAAGGAAAATGGATTTGTGGAGGCCATAGGCGAAATTTAAAAATTCTGAATGACATGGAGATTAAACAGGTTTTTCATCGGTGCGTAAATTCGTGAAAGAAGCATTTTACGATGAGAATGTAAGTGAGGTGTGCAGTCCAATTTGAAGATCGCCCGAGTTAATTTTTATATATGTTGTTGATGAGGCATTTCTTCACTTGACGGAGGTTTGGCTTGAGTTTCAAATATGCCCAAAATTTTGGATTTTATTTGATTTGAAGGCATTTAATTCTACGATAATGAATGTTTGAAGACGAGTGTAACAATCTTGAAGAATGTTTGAACATAGCGTCTGATATGATGATGGTAAAGATTTATTTGGGGTTGGAAGTCTTGAAGGACTATTGCCATGAGTCAGGCAGGTCAGAGTGTTGAATCGTTTTGGTAATGGATGGTTGTTTCCCAATTACATGGATTGCTTATAGGATATTGTTGATGACCATTCTAGTTACAGATTTTGGAGAAAACTACTCAAAGTTGAAGTTGATTAAATCTTACCTTGTTCAATGATATCATGAAAATTTAAATGGGTTAGCTATGTTATCCATTGAAATTGATTTGGCTAAGAAGATTGAGTATGAAACTTTAATTAGAGACTTTGCAGCTAAAACTGCAAGAAGAATAAAGTTTCTATGATTTGTTGATATTGATGGTTTTGTTCACGAGGAAATGATTTTTCGGGTAATTAAATGAAACAAATAAATAATATTTTTTGATTTATGTTATAATTTTTTAAGGCGGGTTCTAAAGTTATATTTTTTGTAATCTGAGAAGAAGTCGAAATGCTCTTTTTGTAATTGAGATAATATTGGTTTGCTTAATTGGGTATGTTTTCCTATAAAACTTTTATTTTTTTGTTGTTGCATTTTCCTCACAATATGATTTTTATTGATAAAATGAGTTAACATTATTGTTATAGTATTTGTTTTGATATATTTTTTAGTACAGTAGTGGTGATAGGAGGTTCGAGGTGAGCGATCAAAAGGAAACCCTCTTTGTGAATTGATTGTTGTAGTATGATTTTAGAGTTTTAACATAATAAAAACTAAGGTTTTAGGCTTAATATTAATATTACAAGTAAAAAAAAAATTTATACACAATAGGCCCCCTTTTAGAATGCCGCCTTAGGCCCCTCGCGCCATAGGGCCAGCCCTGTTGATCTATCAGCTTAATCTTTAGAAGTTTCACCTCAATTGGGTAGAATAATCTCAATTCTATGTTAGCTAAGATTCTAATCAAGGAAAGAGAGCATTTTAGTCGAATTGATGGCTAATTTCTCCAATTATATTGGGAGGCTTTGCATTATCACCAATACATGGGAATTAAGTAATTTCCAGTCCTAAGAGATGGCTAAGAAGTATTGAGAAGGAAAAATAGTAAGATCTTAAAGAGGATCAAGTCCTACAATTAGCTTTTTAGACCCATTGACCAAGTTTAGGAATATGGTTAGCTAGAGAGTGAAATGTGTAGTGTCATGAGACATTCTAAGGCTACACTACCTTACTCTTGGACAATTCCAGAGTTCATGTCCATAACTGTATTATTCTTGAGGAATTTTGCAAATTGATAACCACAACACTGATTTCTTTCCCAGTGTCATATCAGTCCAATGAACTCTCTAATCCTTGTATTTTATAAATTCTTTACTTCTTTCATTCACTTTACTTTAGAAAGTTAAATCTATCATGGAATCTAGAGGTTCAAATAGTGAGGATCTTGAGTAGTAGGGGTAATTGATTCTTTATATTTTCTAATTAATTCCTATGGGAATGATATCTGGATTTAAAAATCCACTTTATCACTTGTATCATCTGTGCACTTGCAGAGATATTAGACCAAAACCAATTTTAGTGGAAAATTATTACATACACAGCAGAAAACAGCTTTATTATACATAGTCTTTACATCTTTGGGTTTATATACAAGTTTTTGACGCCGTTACCGAAAACTGAACACAGTCTTTGGTAGCAATGCAAAGAATCATCTCCACAAGGATCAATTTACCAATAATCTCCACAAGAACAAGCTCCATCCTTGAAATGATGAAAACGGCGCATGTCCCTCACTATGATTTCTCGCTTGGTCACAAGTGAAATGTATTTTGTCGCATTATGGCAGTCACCGCAGACCCTGAGGTTCTTGCGTAGGTGTATGGATTGTACCTGGGCTGAGTATTCCAGAGTACAAACGCGATATGAGCTTCTCACTATGGCTGTTGAGTAATTGCTCGCCCGCAACATCTTCCACATCATGAACAGAATTGGTGTCTGGCACATAACCAGCAACTTTGATCCTATCTCCAAGCGTCTCGAGGAAAGCATAGATTCTTTTGGCTTGGGGATGGTTTGTAGTCCCAGAGTAGAAAGTGTGAACCTCATTTTTACGCTCTCTACAACCTCCCACCCAGGAGTTTTGAATCTGTCTTCTCCATGTTGTTCTGCTTTTACCACTTTGTCCCCCATTGATGAGTGGCATATATAATGTAAGCAGCACATGGTAACCACCATCATCTGGGTCTAGTTCAAATATTCTGTTTGCTGCCTTCTCTCCCAACTCAACATTTTTGTGAATCCTGCAAGCCCCCAACATGGCACCAAAAATGCTAATCTGAGGCTCGATAGGCATCTTTTGAATGAAATCCCAAGCCTCATTGAGCCGGTTGGCTCGACCAAGCAGGTCGACCATGGCTCCATAGTGATCCATTGCAGGCTCCAGGCCATAATCTTTCTTCATGCTGCCAAAATAATGGTATCCCTCCTCTACCAAGCCTGAGTGACTGCAAGCTGAGAGAACGCATAGGAACGTCACCTCATTTGGTCTGATGACCTCCTTTTTCATCTTTTCAAACAGTTCTAATGCAGCTTTTCCGAGCCCATGCGTCCCATATCCATCTATCATAGCATTCCAAGTTGTGACATGCCGCTCATCCATCATGTCAAAGAGCTTCCTTGCGGTGTGAACAGCCCCACATTTTGCATACATGTCCACAAGAGCAGTTGCCACGAAAACATTCTTGGCCAAACAAGTTCTTATCACAAGACCATGGATCCACTTTGCTTGTGGTAGCACTGACAACTCTGCAAGAGCAGGAATCACACTCACCATTGTAAATGAATCTGGTTTGATATTTACCAAATGCATCTTGCAAAAATAATCCAAAGCCTCATTCATGCGCCCATTTTGTGCATAACCTAATATCAAAGCATTCCAAGAAACAAGGGTCTTATGCTGCAAGTTCTGAAATATCTCCGCAGCAATGTCAACCTTTTTACACTTGGAATACATTGAAATCAAAGAGTTCATCACAGAAACATCACTCCCAAGTCCCAACTGGTCAATAATTTATGAGCAATTCCCGCTCAAGATCACCTAAATCAGCACAGGCATGTAAAGCGCCCATAATAGTAACATTGGTCATTTCCACCTGTTCATCCAGCATCCTCTGAAAAATCTTCATAGCTTCTCCAGGATCTCCATTTTGCACATAACCATCGATCATACTATTCCATGAAACCACAGTCTTACCAATCATCCTATCAAAAATCAATCGGGCTGTGCCAACTGAACCACATTTTGAATACATGTCCACCAAAGCAGTAGACACATTAACAAACGATTCAAACCCAGCTCTGATACTATATGCATGAATCGACCTGCCAATTCTCAATGAGCCGATACCCGCTACAGCAGGCAGAATACTAACAATGGTGATGGAATCAAGCCTTTTCCCCTCCTCCTGCATCCGCAAAACCAATTCTAAAGCACTTCTCTCAAACCCATTTTGCGCATAACCGGAAACAATCGTGTTCCAGCAAACCAAGTCCCTTTCAGGCATTCTATCAAACATCTTATACGCTTCCTCAATAAGCCTACATTTGGCGTACATATTCACAACACCAGTCATAGCAAACACATTTGAAGCCAAACCATTAAGAATCAACTGACAGTGAATCTCCTTACCCCTTCTAAGGTCCTTATCGTCGCCACAAACTTTCAACAAATACGTAAAATTATAAACAACAGGCCGCACACCATCATACCTCATTCTACAGAAAAACGAAACGGCATCGTCCAACGAGGAATTCCTGGCATACCCTTTAAGCATAGTGTGGTAAAGCTCATCGATTTTGTCCTCAATGGGTTCGAAAACTCGAGCAGCATCATGAAGGCTACCAAATTTGCAGAACAAACTGACAACTTTAGTCTGGAACAAATGTTCCGAATAGAGACCGTTCTTGATGATGAGGAGAAATTGATGGAGTTCTTTCATGGAAGTGCAGAGCTCGAGGAGTATGGCTGAGGGTGCTTGTATACGTGAGGAAGGATTTGGATTCTTTGGGCTGGGTGGAGTGGAGAGATTGGAGGAGGCGGCAGCGTTCTTACGTTGGTGGGGATGCGGCTAATAGGGGTGGAGTAGAGAGGGTGTGAGCTCATTCTCCTTCGTCTTCACTGTGGGATGGGTGGGGGAAATCGAATTTGATAAATGACGACCGCCATTGAAATCATTCTGGTAATGTATTTGTTTCTTTCAGAAAACGCAGAAAAACATTCGGATATTTTCTGTCTATTTTATTTTTAATAACTAAAAATATAATATTTTCCAAAAAAAAACATCTTTTAACTTTTTAAATTATATTTTAGAAAAAAAAAAGTCTATTTTTTGGGCCATCAATTTACAAATAATGTCATTTCAAGTTTAAAATTCAAAAAATTAGTATTGATTAGAGACAATTCAATTAACCTAACCATATCATATTAATAAATAGGTGGATATAAACAAAAATCTAAACATTAACATGATGAACCTAAATTTTTGTTAACCAGAATCAACATGATTAAATTTGTATATATATATAAATATTTACCAATCAATATCTTTGTTTTTTGAATTTTAAACATAAAGCCACAAAAGTCAATTGGCAAAATTAATGTGCAAAATATTTAATTCTTTAATTTTTATAATGTGCAAAAATAATTTAATAATTTCTTATCAATATATTTCTATTTATTTTTAATTGTTTTCAAGAATTCAACATTACTTAATATATATGTATATCTCATAAATAATATATTTTTAAACAAGGTATCATAAAATATTTAAGCATAAAATTATATGTCATTGTCAAAAAATTTCTACATTCCAAAAGTATGTTGATATTAATTGAAAATTAAAACACAACATAACAATAACAATATCATGATTGCTTTTGAGATCAATCACTTTTTGAAGAGGAAGACGCAAGGGAAGGAAGGTGTGGCAGCTTTGAAAATTGATATGGGCAAGACATATGATAGGGTAGAGTAGAGTTTCCTGAGAAAATTTGTGGAGAAGTTCGGTTTTTCACATAGATTCGTTGATTTGGTGATGACTTGTGTGGAAATGGTGAGATATAAAATCGTGCACAATGGCAAGGAAATTGGTCCGATAATTCCTGAGCGTGGACTCTGTCAAGGAGATCCACTTTCTCCATATTTATTCCTTTTGTGTGCAGAGGGGCTAACATCTTTGGTTCGTGATTTTGACCGAAGACAATTAATCCATGGTTGCAAGGTTGCAGGTCGATGTCCTGGTGTAACACAACTATTATTTGCAGATGATAGTTGTTTGTTTTTTTGGGCAAATGTAGTGGAAAGTGGTAGAATTAAGGAAATATTGCAGTTATATGAAAGGCTTCAGGGTAAAGTGTAAACTTTCAGAAATCGAGTGTATGCTTTAGTTATAATGCTAGTGTGCTTACTAGGCAAGAAGTTTGTTCTATACTTTAAGTTCCAAAAAGTCAATCACAAGGCTTTTATTTGGGAGTGCCTGCTTCAATAGGGAGTAACAAAAATGTTGTCTTTGGCTATATTAAGACAAAGTTTGGAAAGGGCTAAGGTGGGTCGTTTTTTTCTTTAGAGTAGCTAAAGAAAATTTTGTTAAGACAGTGGTGCAATCTATTCCAACATTTCTCATGAGTGGTTTTTATCTTCCTTTGGATCTTTGTGTCAAGTTAGACTACATGTTAAACTCTTTTTGGTGGGGGAAGGGTAGAGATCTTAAAGGAATAAGATGGATGAGGTCGGAGAAGTTATGTGTTCAAAAGAAAAAAAGGGGAATGGGGTTCAAAAACTTATAGTTAATCAGTATTGGGAAACAAAGAGGCAGTGGGCAGTCGATGACTTTGAATCTCTTGTAGCAAGGATGCTTGGAAAATTGTCTTGCTGACCCTGCCTAAGCGAAGTGGGACTTGGCATAGGATTGAGGCTCTTTAACTTGTTTTTAAATTTAGTGTTTCAGTTTATATATTTTATAAAGAAATAAAAGCTTGCAACATATACATATAAAACAACCAAGTAGTGGTGTTCATAATATATACAACCTCTCCCGAGTCTCATTCATGGTTCTTACATATTCCTCTGTCACAAAACTCTGTTTATTTTTTATATGCAAAACAAATCAAAACCTGTAGGGTGAGCTTCCATTCTTTGTGTTGGCCACGACGGATGTGGAATGTCGTGATGTCTTGTTGATCTACTCACAACGGATGAAAACCAGGTGCTAAACATGCTTTAGTGGGATACATATAATATATATGACCATAATGGCGATCATAATTCGATTATACATATCTGATAGCTTATAGACATATGCTTCTTTTATATATCATATGCATCTTTGCATCATTTGCATATTCACTTTACCCTTTTTAATGTCATGTTTTATATTATCTTATATCATCTTTTTATCATTTTTTAATACTTTCTTTCAAAAGGCGTGAATGACGAGAGATAACTATATATATCCAAAGTATCATCATTATGCGAAACAATGACTGTACCTCTGTGCCATTTGTGATGTGATATATACTCGAAGATATGTCAACATCTGAGGCAGTGACCTATGCTTGTGATATGTGACTGAATGGGGGTCGTTGTAATGACCCAAATAGGGCCGCTTTAATGACCCAAACTAGGCCGCTTTAATGACTATGGCAGACGACTGTAATCTGTAATCTCATGGAAATACCTACTTGTCCATTGCACTTTCGGAATATATGCTTAAATTGGAAACTATTAATTTATGCGAGTTAGGGATATCATACTAGTCATTTACATGTTTGTATTACTATTCATGTGTTCATATTTATATATCAACCCTTATTGTATTTATTTACTTCAAAATACTTTGCAGGAAATATTTCCTACAAGCTTCACTTTATAAATTTTCAAAGACTGATGGGATCAATTGAACTCTACCGAGGAGATTTGTTATCTGAAGTCTAGTTTATACAAAAGAATTTGAATCACTCAATTTGGATGGAGTAGGCTCAACTATGGCGAAATGCAGCGTGCGAAACACAGCGTATCGGGGCGGGCCATAGTGACCAGAAATAGAGTTTCACTTTAGCAGATTTTAAGTGCAAGTAAATCGAGAATTTGAATACACTTATTTCAAAGAGATTGGTTCTCATAGAATTATATTTTACCCATAAATTTGAATCACTTAATTTGGATAAGTGATGGCTGGGGTTATAATATAAGCAAACGATGGGTTTGGGAATTTTTTGACAACATCTCTCTAAAACCGGCTTGTTCCTTTATATAAACATTCCTTAATTGAGGATCATGGCCGACTCAGTATTGTATAACGCATTGAGAAGAGTTAGGGTTTTCTAACTCAGAAAAACATAAACAAAGGAAGGAGTTTGAGGAGTTTCCAATCCTTATTTTCTTATTTGAAACAAACTTCCTCTTTTCCTTCTTCTAGCGAATCAGAGGAACTAAAACCATGGATTGCACAAAGCCAAATGACCTCCCTTTCCTCCTCCATGAGAATTTCTCTAGCCTTAGCTCCTCTCTTTCACAAATGAAAATATCTCATTCAAAACCAAAATTTGGTCTTATCTATTTTCCTTCACAAGGCCTTGTTTGGCCAAAGCCATTTTTGGCATTTTTTTCCCTTTTGCATTTTTAGTCCTTCATTTTCTTTATTTTGCAATTCAACTTCTCGATATTTTATTTTGGCATGTAAACTTATTATCTTATGACCCTTGAGTCCTTAATGTGACATTTTACTATTTTACCCTTGACTCTTGCGTGAATTTTGATTTTATCATTTTAAGTTCATGTAATATAAATTTGGAAAAATCTGAGTTAACTTATTTTATACTTCCCCAAACATGTGTGATCAGAAGGTATATCTTGGGGTATTACACTCCATAAGAAATTTTTTACTTTAGGTGGCACAACAAAGGCCCATAGATACTTCCATACACTCTCATGTACTCCTCTAATTAACCCATTAACATTATTGGCAGTCAAAACACAATACCCACTCTTAACAGAGTAGCTCCCCTTCCTCTCATATTTCCACACCCATTCATCTCCCACCCTCCTAGAGTTAAGAGGAATGGAAAGAATTGTTCTCACCTCATCCGTAGAAAAAAAAAAACTCTATAAGGTCATCTTGAATCCCAACTCTTACTATCCACATTCATTAAGCTTTGAACAGTGATGTCTTTTAGTTCTTCATTCGGATGAGTAGCAATATAAGACACAACACTAGGCAACTATGGATCATTAAAGACAAATATTGCAGCACCATCTCCCACCCTTATATTAAGCATGTTCTTGACTAACTCTTGAGCTTGTAAAATGCTACGCCAGACATAGCTTGGGCTATTGTCTAATTTTGCCTACAAGAACTCACCATCATGATAGTATTTTTGTAACACCTTAAAATATACCCTCGCAGTTTTATAACATGTTTAGGGTATAAAATGTGAAACTCGGGAAAAAATGTATTTCGGAAAATGGTAAGCAGTATTAAATTTTGCTAGGTGGTGCAGGATAAGACCCTAGATTTTTTCAGATCTTGAATGGCCAGAGAAGCGGATGCTTATTTGGAATGGTCGCATAATCTAGTTAAACTAGAAGAAGCGCATCAATTTCAAGGCCGGTCGGTTTTCACGCATTTCGAGACAAAATGGGCCAATCATGGTGCCGTCATGGCATGAATTGTGGACAAGTGGAGGCAGGTGTCTGACTTTAAGGGCATGAAGGTGGGTGGACTTGTTGGTGGCATGTGGGACACATAGCCTAGCATGGGACATGTGTTAACCACCTTAGAATATGTCTAGGCTTGGTTAGTAGAATGGGTTGGAAATGAAATCAAACATTGTGAGAGAGGAGGGAATTCTTCTTTGGGAGAAGCAGATAAGTGAGCGAGAACTAGGGGAGAAAAGACCAGAAAATAGAGAAGAAAGGAAAGAAAGGAAGGAAGGAAGGAATAGGAGGAGGAAAAGCTACAAGACCTCCATTGTTGCAAGGTTGAAGAATCAAGGACTTGATCCCACACACTACAAGAGGTAGGGACTTTGCCTATTTAGTTATTTTCCTTGCTTGGGGCCATGGAAATGGCATTGGTTGAGTTTGGTTGTGACCCTCAATGGAGGAGATTTTGTGTATAGGGTAAATGTTGTGTTTTAGGGAAGATGTTGCCCAGTTTTTTTTCCTTCAACCCCTTGACTGTGTTCTGGCCATAAATTGGCCATAACTTGTCTGAATTGAGTGATTCTAGTTTGTAGGTAAACTAGACTTAGAGGCGAACACATCTCCTTGAAATAGGTCTATCCGATTTCCAACTCAGCACGACTCGAGGAAATTCATTGAGTGGAGTTAGGTTCGAGGTGGATTTTCTGTGATTGTTGAGATCCAGTAGTCATGTTTGGCCATAACTTGGCCATCACACATCAGAATTGAATGATTCTAATTGTTGGGTAAATTAGACTTATAGGAAAAAATATCTCCTTGAAATAGGTATATCCAATTTCCAACTCCTTTTGACTCAAAAATTCATTCAAAGGGGAGCTATGTTCAAGCAGTTTCCGGTCTTGTTTGAAAAACTAAGTAGTCTTAATTCAGCAGTGTTTCCAAAAATTTGTTTCTCCTTACTTAGATCGAGTTTTAAATCATAGTTTTGTAATGTATGGGGTTAATCTCTATGCTCGATTATGATGGTATGAGGCTTAGGAATCTTCAAGCTATTTGGATTAATGGATCAAAGTGTCATCTCTTAGTTAAGAGATGACATGATGACTTTATTGTGTGTTCCAAATAATTGGAGTTATATGTGTTGTGCTTGAACATGGCCATGTTTTGGCATGTGCGGCTGTAGGATTGAGATTATATGTCCCGGCTAGGGCGTGAGCCATGACCTCTATTTGCCTAATTGATGTTAGGAGTTATGGGAATGTATGCTTAAATGATGTGTTGAATTGAGTGAGTGGAATTCTAGCATGACAACAAGTAAATTGATATTGAGCCCCGAATATAGCAGGCTATTTGGCCATTAGACATGAGGGTTCATGGTACACACACAGTGTCTGAATTAAAATGTCCGTAGAGATCTTCATGCATTGGGCATGAGTTTGAGTGAGTTTGAGTGCGTGCTTACGGTGCATTTATCTCGGTGTCTGAAAAATCATCGCATTACATGGGTGTGTGTACATGAGTGCGATTTGGCATTGCGTTTGGTCTTTGGTGTGTGGGCTCTCGGGAATGGGATGAAGTCGATTAGGTCATGTGATGTTAAATGAAAATGAAAGCAGATAATCGGAGCGTAGTAGTAGGGGATATACACACCTCCTCGGTGAAAAGCCTGAAAACCGGTTAGGCCGATTAATATCCCCATTGGTGAAAGCTTAGAAAAATGTCGGAGGGTGTAAGAGACTCGCGGTGAGACCCCGGAAAGTTCTGTTGCCCAAAAAGACACGAAACGATTAAATAAATATCACATAGACTACGGGTTGTGTGATGAGAGTCAGGACTGACTCGGTATTGATTTCCCATTGGCACTTGAATTGGGTGGTGGGTCGGAGGTTGACCCGGTACATGGGGTATGTAGAGTGTCGTCTCATACATGCATGTAGTTTTTTTTCCATGATAGGACAACATATTTGCATGGATTATGTTGTTTTGTGTGGCCAGTGAAATGATCGTTTGCATGTGCACCTAGGTGGGAGTAAATGTTGGTAGGTTTTGTTTCTGCGGCGTAGCTCACCTAGTACGTGGGACCCCCTTTTCGGGTGCGAGGTCACTTGCGGGAAGACGGCTCCTTAGAGGGTGACAGGTTGAGAAGAAGAGGTCGGGTTCACAGCCTTGATATGTATTCTGATAATTCATACATATACAAAAATACATCTTGTTTTGTATATTGGAACAACATTTGGGTCGAATGCACGTATTTGTACCATATGTGTGAGTGAGGTGTTATAACTCTCACGTTTTGTATCTGGTGCTCATGAAGTTATTTTGTGTATTTATAGATTAAATATGTAGGAATGATATCTCGAAGTATCTGAGACATATATGAGTGCGATGTCGGGATACTCGATTTCCATCTTGAGCTTAATGAGTTGATAGAGTTTGTCGATGAGACCCCCGGGTTTTGGGGCATCACATAAAATAAGTTAAATTTATATTTTTCTGAAATTTATATTGCTAAGAACGAAAAATGATAAAATCGAAATTAATGCAAGAGTCAAGGGTAAAATAGTAAAATGTCATATTAAGGACTCCAAGGGTCATAAGATAATAAGTTTACATGCTAAAATAGAATATTGAGAAGTTGAATTGCAAAAGAAAGAAAAATGAAGGACTAAAAATGCAAAAAGGAAAAAAAAAAAAAAGCCAAAAATGGCTTTGGCCAAACAATATATTGTGAAGGAAAAGAGATAAGACCAAATTTTGGTCTTGAATGAGATATTTTCTCATTTGTGAAAGAGATGAGTTAGGGCTAGAGAAATTCCGGTGGAGGAGGAAAGGAGGTCATTTGGCTTTTGTGCAATCCATGGTTTTGGTTCCTCTTGGTTCAAGCTAGAAGAAGGAAGAAGAGGAAAGTTTGTTTCAAAATAAGAAAACAGGTTTAGGAAACTTCTCAAACTCCCCTTCCTTGTTTATGTTTGAGTTAGGAAAACCCTAACTCTTCTAAATGTGTTATATGGTTGTTTGAGTTGGTTGTGATCCTAAATTGAGGAATGTTTGTATAAAGAAAATGTTGGGGTTTAGGAGAGATGCTGTTAAAATTTTTCCAAAACCCACTTTTTTGTTATGGCCATAACTTGGCCATCACTCATCCAAATTAAGTAATTCAAATTTTTAGATCAAATAAACACAGAAACAAAATATCCTTGAAATAAGTGTATTGAATTTGGAATGCGTTGGGCTGAGAAAATTCGTCAGTGAGACTACAATTTTTGGGTCAATTAAGTTCCCGGTGCGATATAGTTTTGGTGTTACGAACGATTTGGTATTTAGACCATAAGTTGAGTTTCACTCATCCAAATTGAGTGATTCAAATTTACAGGTAAACTAGGCACAGGAAACAATATCCCTTGAAATAAGTGTATTCAAATTTAGGCCCCATTGGACGGAAAATTCGTTAAAGTGAGGCTCGTTTAAAATTGATTAAGTTCGATTAAATCACAGTTTGGTGTTTTAGAATAGTTTTGGTATTTAGGACATAAGTTGAGTTTCACTCATCCAAATTGAGTGATTAAATTTTTTGGGTAAACTAGACTTCTAGAAAAACAAATCTCCTTGAAATAGTATCTTTTAAATTTGGACCCCATTTGGTAAAAAAATTCGTTAAAGTGAAGCCCCATTTGTTTATAGAAATATTTTGGTGTAAAGTATTTGAAGTAAATAAATACAGAAGGGTTGATATGAAATATGAACACGTGAGCGATGTCTGAGCATGTAAATAACTAGTATGTTATCACTGACTTTCGGATAAAAACCTAAGAAGCACGATTTCCTGCATATAATCAAGTGGATGAATGAGTAGGCATTGCTTATTAGGATTCTGAGTTATAAGTTGGCCTCGTTTGGGTCGTTCAGCGGCCTACTAGATCATCATCTGATTATAGTCATTATCTGATGATGATGATACCGGGTGTAAATGCGATGCGTGACCGTAGATCACCCCTTCGTCAGTGACAATACCCTGAATATATCGAATTATCTCAGTCCATTAAGTACTTAAACTTAAAAATAAAAAATAAAATGATACGAAGATGATATAAGATAATATGAAACATGACGCATGAAAAGACATGAAATATGCAAAGCGATACGAAGATACCATATGATATGTAAAAGTATATGTTTATAAATTATTTTTATATGTATCTTGAGGTAGGATCACGCAAGTGATCATATCTATTATATGTTTCCCATTAAGCTATAAGCTTAACACAGGTGTTTCATCAGGTGGAAATGCAGAAGAGGACATTCACGACATTCATCACTTTGGGCTAACACAACAATAGAAGCATACTAAGTAGGTTTGGATTTGTTTTTGTATACAATGTAGAGTTTTGTAATAGTGAGAGTGTATAGGCAGGTAAATGAGACTTCGGATATGTACATAATATTATGAACACTACTACGGTGGATTTATTTTTTATGTATATGTTATAAGTTTTATTTCTTTATGAAAATATATATAAATTCGACCCAGCAATGATAGAAAAAGCGAGGTTAAGAGTCTCGATCCGTCTGCGCGTCCCACTCTTCGGCAGGCGGGGGTTGGGGCGGAACATGGAGGGCTTATGCGATTGTATCCTTCTGGGTGTTTTAATGTACAACGTGTGGGAGATCCTACGAGTTTTGTCCATTTGTGTGTCTTGATTGAAACTCCTCTTCACATATTGGTTATTAATCCGATAGCTAGAGGTTATTGGAGTCTGGCCCAGATTGAGCGGTGTGATAGAGCCACCATGGTTCGTTTAAGGAGTGGTTGCGGGTGATTCCTCGGAGTTCTAGTGGTATTGCAGCCTTATAGCTATGATTTGTTGAGTCTGTGGCGGGAGCCGGGAATAATTTGTCACAGACAGTTAGAGTGCTCAATCGGAGATAGTGGAGAATGCTTGTTTTATACTCCTGATAATGGAAAGATGCTCCTCTTCAAATGGGGATGTCATTAATTCTTAAGTAGCAGAAACTCGGTGAACGAAGCCACACCATAACTAGGCCCAAGTAATGTTGATGCCTCACATTTTGGGGTTTATCGCGGCTGGGTTTGCGAGTTTGTTCTTGAAATTCTTGTAGGGGAGTTCAGGTTTGCGGCTTGTGGATTGATAGATAGCCCCTCGAAGACATGACAATACGCGAGGCTTTGAGACTACGTGGTAATTGGGTGAAATCAAGGTATGACTAATGTGATTTTTGAAATTGATGCTCAATTTGAGGTGCTTGGGTTACATAAATGTCATCTTGATAATTCATATTTGGGTATCATTCTACAAGATTGTAACTAGTTGTTATGTGCTATTGGTAATGCACACCTAGTGTTTGTGAAAAGGTCTGTGAATAATGTGGCTCATTGTCTTGCACGAGCCTCTTGTTCTTTGTTTGGCCTTCAATAGTGGAATATGTCTCCACCTGATTTCCTTCGAGATGTATTAGTTGTTGATATTATTCATTAATGAATTACAACTACCATTTCAAAAAAAGAAATGCTTCACTAGAAACAAGAACTACTTCTTCATTCTTTCATTAATTTGAATGTATTCATGCATGCAAACTCTTTCTCTTATTGTCCAGCCTAAAACTCCCTTCTTGCAACTTTTTTCCATATTGAATGGACCCTTGAATCTTGATAATAAAGAGAGTTATCATCATCATCGATTCATCATCATATAACAAAATCACATCTCCGGCTCCGAGTCCATGTTCCTTCACAAATTTTTTTTTCTTTACATTTATTGATACTAAGTAAATGATATGTATATAGATTTAAATTATCTGATTAAGAAATTGTCAATTTAGTAGAGTTTAGGAATATAGATTGAGCTGATGGTGATATTTGCTTAGATATTTTGGAGGAATTCGAGACATAGATGCATTGAATAAAATCAGGGCCTATTGGCTGGAAACTCGGACTCAGCGCCTTGCATGACCATACGGGTTAGAGATTAGTTGCTTTAGATGACCGAATTTTCATTTTTTTTATTATTACCAGACACCTCTCATCTCAGCCACCTCTCATTCTTTTCTGCATATTAACTCCCCTCTCTGCTTTCATCTTCTCCATAATTTGAAGTATCTTGGGGTCAAAGAAACGGGCATGAACATATTTCATCTCTTCGGCATGTATCTCCTTAATAGTACTAGGAGGTGGTCTTTTCCCTTGAAGACGGGCAATTTGCTTAAGTCGAGCTTGTCGGGATGGAGGAGGTCCGTGGTACGATGGAAGTTAGAGAGTAGGACTTGATGATGCAGGGGAGGAGGTAGAGAAGCGGTTAGAATTGAAGGAAGGGGAGAACAGAGTGAGAAAAAGGATGAGAAGGTAGGTGTGGGTCTCAACTCTAAAGAATGGAAGTTTTCGGAGAGGGAAAGGAGGGGTGAGTGTGTGAGGATTTCTAGGAGGACCAATTGATCCATCTAGTGTCTTTCATTATTATTTATACGGTTTGTTGTCTTCTATTAATTACTGTATAAGTTCTATTATTTTATGAATTAATTATTATCTATATCACCAATAATTGTTAATTATTTATGTATTTATCATATTTTTATTTGAAGAATGATAAAATTAAAAAATATATAACCATTGAATATTTTTAATATAATGACTTATTTTAACTCATAGCCCGCATAGGGTTGAGTTAGCCAAAAAATGACCTGAATAAAAGTGGGCCGTTTTGGCTCATTTCCCGGCTATACAATTTAGACATGTACAGACCCGACCGGCCTTGTTTGGGTCAGGCATGGGGTGATATTAAACAGGTAAGGAACGGTTTTGGGATTTAAATTTAAAACCCGAATCGGGTTAGAGTCGGAATCGGGTTTATGATAATCTGCCCGCCTCGCTCGTGAAATGACCAAGCTCTCGTTCATATATATATACCCATCTATTCATTCTATTTTCTAGGGTTTCCCCTCGTTCTTTCTAAGCGAATCCTTCATATCCTTAGATCTCCTCTACTTCCCTCTGCGATCTCCTTCATATCCTTAGATCTCCTCTACTTCCCTCTGCGATCTCCTTCATCTCCTTCCATCTCATCTCCTTCTCCATGTAAGTTCTTCTCGAAGCAGCTTCTCAAAGTGGACTGGAACGACTCTTTGTTTTCTTAATCACTTGTGGGTGGTCTGTTTCTTTTCGTGAGGGATTTTTCATGGGAAAGTTGAGTATTTATTCGGAAAAAAGATGAGTTTTTGTGATAACCAAGAGGAGGGTCAGTGAAATTAAGTCTTACATGCTCAGTGATGAGTTTGATTTAATGGTTATGCGTCTTTTATTTTGATTAGACTCGGGAAAGTTGAGGGCTTTTGAATGTTGTTGTAGGGTTTTGTGCTTTCGTTTTCCTTACCAAGAAAAATCTCTTTTTGGTTGATGAGAAAACGGAGGAATAGAAGAACTCAACCCCTCTAATCTACTGAATCTATAGAACTACTTGGGTTGGGGTGATTTTTTTTCTTCTTCTGTTTATTGGAATCAAAAAAGAAGAATACAAACTCAAAATGTATTCTCTATTCTTTTTCACCAGATTTTCCTCCGATTAAATGACGGGTTTTGGCGATTTCGTTCAAAATTATTAGCCTGGATCATTTTTATTTATGGTTTTAATTTTTTCAATCTACCAGACTGTGAATTTTATTTTCCTTTCATTGAATTCTGTTTTTGTAATTGCTGCAATTTTTATCTCTCTTTTTGTGTTTTGTTGTTAATAGATATGTTCAGAAATTGAAAATTCAAGTTTTGTTGGGTAGTAAGCATTTGAGGAATTTTTACAAAAAGTTTTATAAAACATGACAGACAGGCCGAGGACGGGATTTTGTAATATATATAAATCTATATATGGGTTAACCGATACAATTATCGTTCAAAACAAAATCAAACCAAAACTGAGTATTACAAAACAAAAAATCAAATCGAATCGTTCGGTTATCATATTTTTCAGTTCAATTTGGCTACTTAGATTTTTTTTTTCTCACCTTTAATATCAATACGACTAAAATAAAATAAAAAATTAAATTCAGTCAGTATTGTAAACCTGAGTTATAGCCTTATAGGTACCATCTTAATCCTAAGGAAAGAAAAGTATCCATTTTTATTTTAGAGATGATGAGCCTAAATTTTAGAATGATTCTAAGCTCGATAAATAGTTTATATTTTAATTTTAATGTTTATTAAATTCTTGAATATTTGTTTTAATTATAATATTTTATGAATATAATATATAAAATATTTTTATTTTACTTAAATATAAATATAAAATTATATTAAATAAATGAAATAGGTTAAAACCTAAAAATGTTTTTAAACTAATAAATTAATAAATATAAAATAGATATTTGAAAATATGAAATATCTTTTAAAAATAAACAGTAATTTACAAGATTTGAAGTAGTTTATCTTTCAATGAAAACCTCATCAATACAAAGTGTTTTCCTTTTAACCGCCTGCCTATCTGAAGAAACTTTCAATCTTTATATAGAAATTTTAATGGTTGAAATCGCTGAAGTGCGATGGATTTAAAGAGAAAATTTTGGAATCAGAATAGTATATACTGCTTTGTGAAACCTCCTTATCTTGTGAGGAAAATGCTTTTGAGGGATCATAACTACTGTGAAAGCCAACTGTTGGAAAAAGTTGATTTGATGTTTGCAATACAGATTAATCTTTTGTCTTTTTGCTATGTAGTGGAAGACAACGAATCTTTATCTGCGCTCTTTTCGTTGAATGATACTGCTTTTTCTGCGTCAGCGTATCCAGTTTAATAGCCCTTGTTGATAAGCTTGCTTTGGATTCTCAATAAACATGTCGATAGTTAAGTGGGCTTGATTCTTTTGGGATTTTTGATAATTTGATTTCCACTAGTCATTAGGGATTTGAAGCAGAGGTGAAATCCGGCTTTCTTTCGAGGGTATAAGAGTCGTATACATATCTTACGTTTGTTGTCATGTGACTTGATGTTATTAATAAATCATTGCGTCGTCGAGTCTAAGTTGTAACAAAGTTTCAATGACACATTCTTGAAGCTTTTTCAAAATAGACTTTAATATCTTTGAATTTAAAGGAAAAGAAGATTTGAGTGGAGTCTAAGACCAAAGTAAAGGCTGAGACCAAATAGGAATGATTTTTGAAGACTTTTTGGGTTTCTTGGAATCAATCGATTTTTTAATGGATTCAAAAGTTTGGAAAGAAATTTTTTTGAAAATGACAGCGTTTAATTTTTGAATTCCTTCTTCAAATGCATGGGAAAAGGAGAAGGGCAGAAATGGTGAGATGTGAAACTCCAGCATAGAATTTCAGGAATTCCAAATTGAGAACAAAAAGAGAGTGAATAGTTATTTCTAGAAGGGAAAAAACTATCACTATTTGTTTTAAAGTAATAAAAGGATTTTTTTTTTAATTTCAAAGCAAAAAATGTTCAAATTGGCTCCCAAAAAGAACCACCACTCATGAAACCAATTTGGGAAAATATTTTGAAAATTTTCTCCCCGATTGAAAAACCATGAATGGGAGAAGGTTTGATAAAGAATGTGTTATACCACTCTTCTTTGTAATTTGAATAATCAAAAGTTTGAGGAACAAAATGCTATGAATATAATACCCCAAAATATGCCATAACAGTTTTATAACATGATTAGGGTATTTTGTAGGTATAATTTGAATTTTTCGTAATTTAAATGGAAACATGAAAATGGAGAAACCCGAAATTTGTACAAGATAAGTAAGGGTAAATTGGTAAATTGCTAAATAGGGACCCAAATGACATTAGAATAAAATATTGTATGCCAACTTAGGATTTTGTTAAGTTAAATTGTGAATAGAGAAGAGATGGAGGAATAAAGTGTAAATAAAAGGAAAATTTAGATCAAAATGAGAGAAGACCATTTGGTCTCTCATTT
>JAEQBH010000129.1:0-150922 GCA_016808115.1 Tetrastigma voinierianum | reverse complement strand
TTCTTGATTCTAGAGCCTCGATCATCTTTCCGTAATAAGGATCTTCTTCCTTACTATTACATCACTACCTATGATTACTTTAGCTAATGGATCTCAAACCATGGCTAAAGGAACTGCTCAAGATGTCCTCTTCCTTCCATACCCTTTACTTCGTCCTTATGCTCGATCGCTCTTTAACTGGATTCAATCGCAAGTTGACTCGTGACCTTAATTGTTTGATCACCTTTTCTGATACTCGGGCTGCCATCAGAGGACCCGGAGGCGGAGGACATTGACATAGGACGGGAGTTTGAAGGCCTCTTTCATCTCGCCGCTTCATCTTCCATCGCACTTCCATGGATACTCCCTTCCTTATTCATAGTCGCTGCCATCCGAATATTTCAGTTTCTGAGCATGGTTCATCATTTTTCTCTAGTTTGTCCTCAATCGGAAGTGTGAGTCATGTCGCCTGGCAAAACATACTTCCAGGTCACCCCAAGTTCCTAGATCAATGAACAAAGTCTCATTTCGAGCTTGTCCACACTGATGTTTGGGTCCTTCCCGGACTGAGTCTACCTTGGGGTTCCAATACTTTATTACTTTTATAGATGATTATTCTCGTCAGATTTCGGGGTATTTTTGCAGAAAACTCGAGTCAGTTATTCTCTATTTTCCAGAAGTTTCATGTTGAAGTTCGAACTCAATTTAATACTTCAATCTGTGATCCTTACTGAAATGATACCAAGCAAACATCTTTCTAAGCCATTCTCCACCTTTATGTCCTCATATGGGATTCTTCATCAATCCTCTTGTGCTTACACTCCTCAATGGAATGGAGTGGTTGAGCGCAAGAACCGTCATTTAGTTGAAACTACTCCCACTCTTCTGCTCCATCATAAGGTTCCTCAACGTTTTTGGGAGAAGGCTATCTTAGCCGCTTGTTATTTGATTAATTATATGTCATCATCCGTCTTGCATTATCAAATCCCTTATTCCATCCTTTTTCCAAATCAACCCCCCTTCTATCTTCCCCGTCGTGTCTTTGATTGTGTATGTTTTGTCCATATTTTTACCTTGACAAGACAAGTTGTCAACCAAAGCCACAAAGTGTGTCTTCCTCGGTTATTCCCGACTTCAACGAGGATATCGCTGCTACTCTCCTGATACACATCGATACTTTATCTCTGCCAATGTCACCTTTTTTGAGAACTCTTCTATGTTCCCTATCACCCACCCACCCAGCCTGGAGTATCATATCTCTACTCCCTTTTCATCCCATCCCCTGGACACCTCACTCGCACTCCAACTACTCCAATTTCGACCATTGCAGCCTCTTATAATCGTCGTCACGCACGAATCGTGCTCCGGCTTAATCCCATCCCCATGGCACCTCCTCCACGACGGGTCTCAAGCCGCCTCGATCTTCCCATTGTCATCCGAAAGGTACCTGCTCCTCCTCGTAACCCCGTCCCATTTATAATTTCCTCGACTTATCATCGCTTATCTTCCCACACTCGCTCTTTGTTTCCACCTCATGCTCGCTTCGCTCCAAAACTATGCATAAGGCTCTATCCCATTCTGACCGAAATTGTGCAATGGTTGAGAGGAAATGGTCGTTTCTACATTCTAGTGGCAATTTGGGACTCAGTTACTTTACTCCGCTGTAAATACATGTTGATGTCAGTTGCGTATGATTTATTGGCCCCGATGCCCGGGTGGATCGCCTTAAGGCTCTAAGAAGCTGCAAAGGTGCCACTGTGTCTATGGTTCGACTACTATGATACCTTTCCCCTGTCGCTAAGATTGCCTCTATTCGCCTTCTCCTATCTACACGCTACGCAACTTTGCCTTCATAGGACGCTTGACATTAAAAATGTCTCTTGCTACGGCTAATTCGGGCAAAGAGAGGTCTATATGGAACAACCACTTGGGTTTGTTGCTCAGGGGGAGTCTAAATTGGTAAGTAGGCTACGCTGCTCATTATATGGCTTGAAGCAGTCCCCTCGAGCTTGGTTTGGCCGATTTAGTTCCGTGGTTAAGGAGTTTGGTATGACTCGGAGTACAGTAGATCACTCAATTTTCTATCATCATACAAGCTCACAAGATAACTGATTTATCATTTGCATGCATTTATATCGTTATCACAAGAATGACGTGATGGTATTCAGAGGCTGAAACAACATCTCTTCAGCCACTTTCAAACTACGGACTAAACCTCAAGATTTTATCGAGATACCAATCTAAACTGCGGTTATGAATCGTGAGAAAGTACATGCCTCGAAATATTAGAAGAGACAGGTATGCTAGATTGCAAACCTATAGACACTCTTATGGATCCGAGTGTCAAGCTCGAACCAGGACAGGGGGAGCCTCTATGTGATCAAGGGGGATATCAACGACTTGTGGGAAAACTAAACTATCTCACCATCACCCGACCAAACGTTTCCTTTCCGGTGAGTGTCAAGAAGCCACTTTGCAAATCACCATGCGATAGTCACTTGGATGTCGTGATTCGTGATCTTCCGCTATATTAAGGAAACACTGTGCCAAGGGTGTTATATGAAACATGTGTCACACCTGTATATCATCAGAGCTGTGATGCACTGGGTAAATTCACTCATAGATAGACGCTGCACTTCTAGGTATTGTGGATTTATTGGTGGAAACCTAGTATCCTAGAAGAGTAAGAAACTTCTGGGTATTGTGTATTTATTGGTGGTAACCTAGTATCCTGGAAGAGTAAGAAACAGGATGTTATAGCGTATCATACAAGGTAATACCGAAATACAAATCTTACGACATGTGAGCTCATATGGCTAAGACATCTTCTTCAAGAGCTAAGATTTGGGAAGGATGAACAAATGAAGCTAATATGTGATAATCAAGATGATCTCCACATCGCATCCAACCCAGTCTTTCATGAGAGGATCAAGCATATTGAAGTAGATTGTCACTTCATCAGAGAGAAGATCGCATCAAGATGCATGACTTGGGTTTTGTTTAAACTGAGTGACCAACTATGCAGGCTTGAACCACTAAATCTCGGGAGGTCCTAGAATGAAGTACATTTGTAACAAGTTCGGGTGCACTAATTCATATGTTCCAAATTACAGGGGGAGTGTTGAGAATCAAAGAATATTTCCTAGATATTCTTTGGTTTATCTCCTAGCTTTTTTGTACATTATCCTCCTTCCTTTTGCTAATCTTTATTTTGTTTCCTTTGCTCCATTATTCCTCAGAGATATATATAGTTGTTCCCCATACTATGTAACTCACTCATTCACAAGAAAGCTTCTTTCTTCTCTTCATTTCATAGAGACAACAGAGGGCTGCCCAAGATGTTAAGTTCCTGTCTAACTAACTGCACCAGCAAAGTAGAATAATTTGATTCAAGTTGAGGAGCAACGAGGAAAAGAGGAAGGCCTAGAAAATGTTGGCCAAGGTGGTAAAAAGAAAAAGTCCTGCCCTATGATCTAATTCAAGATATCTACCCTCTATCTATGTATGATAATTTGAACATCTATATTCACAGGTCCTAATAAAGTGAACATGGCCAAATGGTTCTTGGATCCATGACAACTCATGGTAAAGACAACCATGTGACCAAGTGGTCTTTGGAAAGACGAAAAATGATAAAAGATCACTGTGCAATTTGACAAACAGAAGTTTTGAAGTGGGTCCAAAGGGCAATATGCATGAATTGGTCTGACTCACAACACTAAATAAATGAGGCGTTAAAACATCTTCATTCTTTCTGTGACATAAAATGAATGTACTTCCCCGGTACACATACCGGTAAGGAGCCAACCTACATGAATCCGCCATTTACAAGATATACAAAGACTACCAAATCAACATAATCAAAGTAGAATTACTAGGAGTTTATAAGTTTCTCACTGTGTCTGGAAGTTGGAAAAATTTATGCCTCAATCAAAGTGATGGCTTGAGAGTCCCGATTTCATAGTCACCCTAGTTTACGGAACTAGTTCGTGTCCGTTACGTAACCAAAGGGAAGCCACCTTTATGGGCTCCCTGGGATTTTAAGAAGAATAGATGAATCTAATCAAATTGTAAAATGTGACTACGTGGACTATAATCTGCCATTAATAAGCATATAAATACAAACAGAAATTATTAATATTCTATCTTATCCAATGAGGAAAAGAATATTGTAAAAGAACACATAATACTACTAACTCGTTAAAGGCATGGTAGCTCTATATTAAAACCCAAATCCATGCTTGAGCTTTTAGGAGAAGCTTGATCGCTTAACATGGTATTGGTTTCAGCCTGGGCAAGAGGTTCCCAGCTCCAAATCACCTCCGCACTTATTCCCATTTGTTGATTTGAAAGCCCATATGTATGACTTCATTATTTGCTTGATCACATAAGGGTATGGTCACACGTGAGGGAGAGTGTTAGCCACAGATGATAAATATATTAACTGAAATCCTACAAGCTTGAGCTTTTAGGAGAGTTGGTTGTTTACCACTTAACCTTCTTTCAAAAGCCAAAGCCTTAAACCCACAAAGAAAATAATCTAGATTTTCACTATTTCACTTTTTTTTGTCGGGATTCTTCCTCGCAGATTTATTTGTAGAACCTCAAGAAAAGGTTTAGGAAGATATTTTTTCAGGACTCGATAGAAATATTCCTCATGGAAATACCAAGTTGAAGATCCAGAAGATGGCCTAACCATCCTTCAAGGGAGGTAGCTATAAAGTATAGAACTGGGTAAGTGTCATCCATAGGCCTTAGACCCTTCTGAATACACATCCCTCACAAGCACCTTCGCTTGCCCATACTCCTTTAAGACAAGCATCTTCATCCATACCTCGTTACAAAGGTATGTCCTCACTATAATGCTAGATAATCAACTTGGAGAGTGTAGCTATAATAGTTTTCTCTGAAGAATTCCCAAACAAAAGAAATCCCAAACAATCTAAAACCATATCTTTTATCAGGAAATATACTAGTGAGGGGTGTATATTCCATACATTTGCTTAGCATATGAGTTGCATCTATAGCATACAAAAGAAAAAGTCATCAAACTCAAATACACCTCAACTTCTCCGATTTATCAATTAAATCAAACAGGACTCTGGATCCACAAGCCGATTTTGCCATCCATACAAATAGAGACTCCTCCAAAAGAGTCCTGGCTTCCAGTCTTATTTCACCCTGTGGATTCATCCATTCTTTCTGTAAGTCTCCCTTCATGCACTTTCCTATTCCACTCACGCTTTCTATACCTGATAAGAAAAGGCCTACTTCAATCATACATACATATAAACATGTTGGTCTCTTAAGAACTGGGATCATAGAGAAGATTCATTTTTGGGTCAAAAGACAATTATTGTGCCTATGCCATCCAGTCAACTGATAGAATCAAAGATCTAACACCCTCGTGGCTCAAGAGGTAGTTTGGTAAACTTGGAGGTATTTCGGGCACTGGTAGAAAACAGCTGGTTCAATCAGAAAACAAAGGCTTCGAAAAGGAGGTTGTATGTGGGTGTGTATCTAGGTGCCCAATCCTTCACAACTCAAATTTCGGGGCACAGATAATTGACTAAAAACGCAAAAATAGGATCAATAAAATAGAGTGCCCAACAAGTGGATCCTATACCTACTCCTACATGTCATGTCGACAAGCATATGTAGGGTAAAATTGAAGGATCTGGGTATCACAGGTCCTGATTAGACAACCTTACAGGAAAAGAAGTCAATGTTCTTATACTTTTCTATTTTTACTACTAGTGAGTGTGAAATTAAAGAGCAAGGAAAAGAATAACAAGGCAAATATAAGTAAGGTATATGCAATGGTGATAAAAGAAGATGCACAGGTTATTTCAATATTAAAGCTCATGAAAAATAAATCTCCAGTTAAATATATATGTTTTGATATGAAGCAAACATTCCACTCATGTAATACACCAAAGCATCAAAAGAAAAATCAGTCTCAGATAGAAATCACATAACCTTAGATTAGCCCATTGGACCACAGAACTACATGTTATTAGATCATTTTTGCTCACACTACAGCTTAATAATATTTATTAGCTGGGAAAAACAGCTTTCTCCCTCTTCTTCACTATATTGACAGACAGCTAGCTAGTATGGAATCTATGGATGGAACAAATGATTAAGAAAAATTTGATATGAGTCAAGAAACACACTGAAGTAAATGGTCCAGGATTTAATAAAGCGCAACTGTTCTTTTATCCAGCGGAGTGGACTCCAAAAACAACACCTACAGATTGCATGAGGTTACCAGGAGTTCTCCAACTCCAGAATAACCCCAGATCCTGTCCAGGTTAATGTTCAGACTGATGTGTATCTCAATTATCAAGTGGAAAATGGGATCCATCTTTGTTGAGCCATATAGCGGATTTGTGTTTCAAATCCCTACCATAAAGATTGCCTAATTGGTGACCTAGAAAATCTGCTCACTTAGGTGCAAGGAACTAGGCGATCTCCTTTCAAGTGGTTGGAAAATGTAAATTCAAACAAAACATGCAGGAGGAAAAAGGTAAAACTAAATACCAAGTCGATCATACAGCTGAGAAGTACTTATCGCTGAAACTTGGTATACAATGAGGGAAAACGCCCAAGGATGATGGTGCAGCATACAGACTGATTTATGACACCAAACTCAATTTTTCCTGAGAAATACATTGGAGCAAATAACCGCAGTTGGAAGAATCTGATGGTAAAGGAGAAGCCAGTTTGTGTAAGTGAAACCTCAAGATTTCTTAGAAGAAATCAACAATTGCTGCAAAATAGAAATGAAGTCAGGATGGGATCATATAAAGATATAACTGCATGTTGAGAATGAAGCTTTGCCAAACATTGGTTCCAGAAAATGTCCAGCATCACATCATCATATGATGCACAGTAGAGACCATTTCCATGCTCCAATTTTTCTGCAAGAAGAAGACCAAAATTGCTTATGCTCCCTGGTTCCTAAAGATTTTCTTCTTAAATCTAGGACGTTAGATATGTAAGCTGTCATTCTCCAACCCACTCCCTTCAAACTTCATATTCATCATCCAAACTAACTTCCTCACTAAGAACTATATGGGACAAACTTACATTCCTTGTTATACAAATATTCATAGTCCAAGCCATAAATAACAAGAACAGAAATCCAATTTTACTTCACTTTTTAATCATTGTATTAGTTGGTGGGGATGAGGTGGTGTCACTCTTTCAAGCAAACTCCTTAGGGTTTTTAAGTTTTGTTATAGTTTAAGTATATTCTCACACACCAAGATCAAACTATTTATTCCATGACATTTTTGTATATCTTCACTTCAAAAAGATCGATTTAGAGGTGTTAAGATTTGTGCGGATAGGCTTTTTCTTCTTTTTTTCTTCAGCTTTAGTGATTCCACTATACTCCTATCCTATAGTTGTAATCATTTAGTGGGGTTCCTTACTAGATTTTCTGAAGCTGCTTGCCTACTAGAAAAGTCATGTAAATGATTGGACCATCTCTGGCATTCATCAAAGGTGCTAAACAGCAAATCATACCAAAGACAAATCAACCATGTACTGAACTAATACATTGCAAACACATTCAACCAGTCATGTTTGGAAATGTTTTTACCTATTTCTCATATATAGAAATAGCTTCAAAAATAGAATGATGATCATGAAAAACATCGTATTCTGTAAAAGTATCCAGTATTCAGCTCACTGATCATGCTGTGATATTAAAGAACTTAAGAACTTCTTATATCACTGACGCTTCAAGTCATACAAAACTCATTTACTGTTCCCAGATTTAAACAAAGATTTAATCAATGGTATCATATTATCACTATATGATACTGAATATAAAATAAAAGAGAGAAAAAATTTGAGAGGAAACAACCAGAAGAGTGTTAAAATACAAGGTAATACTAAAGTCACACAAAGAAATGACCTCAAATAAGAAATGGGATTGAAGCTTGTAATCAAATTGAAAGGAAATATGTGAATGAATAAAAAGGACTTAGAGAAAATGATATCCTCAGGCCAAAAGCCTTCAACTGCAAACAGTGAAACCATAATCATGGAAATGCATACAGAAAAAAATAAAAGGGATCCATACTGTTAAATTTTCAAAGGCACTCCAGAACCGCTGAAGCAAAAGTTGCATTTCACTTTCCTCACCACCATAAAACGCAATTGATTCAGCATTTTCACGAATACGTACAAGTCCATAACGAAAATCTGCTTCTTTCTTCTCTTGCAAGAAATTTAGATTTACCAGTCCCTGAACTCACAGAGAAAATATATCCTATCGAGTGAGTAAGAATATTTCCTGTTGTGACAAGTTTTACTGCAATTGGAAATAATGGTTTCAAGAAGGTAGAAAATGCATCTCTTCCAAGGAAAACACTAATAGCTGTTCCACCATCTGAATATGCAAGTATAATAAAAATGTGGGTAGATGCTATACAGGATGTTACTAAATGATATCAGGTCTACGGCAGCATTAAAAGTGTCAAAGATAATGAAAGTGGCAGCTCCTGTGAAGGAACTTAAATCATCAACAACCATGATCTGGATTATCAATTATGGATTGAGATTGTATTTTGTAGAAAGTCCGATTCTTTAGATAGCGTTCCATGTAATAGCTTGTCATCCAAGATCTCCATCTCAAAGCCAGAACTTCTCTGGCATAATCTCTCAACACAAAGAACTGCAAGCCAAGATAATGCACGAGCGGTAATATACAAACAGAAAGATCAAAAGCACATGCGACTGAATATGAACCCAACGTGATTTATGAAAATTCACTGTGAAGCTAATTACACTACTATGAAGCCAGGGGAAAGTAACAGAATCCATTAAGGTCCCATAAATTATTAAAAATTAAAGTAATTTATGCATCTAATAGACAAATGAATTCAGTGACTTGGTAAGGTAGATGCCTCCAAAAAGAATGCATACTCCACTCTGGGCCTTGGAAAGTATATGGAAAATGGAAATAGTATTAAAATCTAATAAAACTAGATTCCTTTCTCGTTTAGGTAAGAGCATGTTTGGGGAAATGTTAATTGAGGACAGCCATTCAGAGCCCGTTTATTTAAATCCACATTGGCTCTAAATGATTTATGAGTCAGTGAATGGGCAGAAACCATTCTATTAACCAAAAAACTAACTCCATATCATTAACACTTAGTCTTCAATCTCCCACATGGTTTTGTGGATCTTCTTCATCTACATTCTCATTTATATTCTCTTTAAAGACTTAAACCAAGCACAACCTTTCAATATCGCTCTTTTCCTCATTGTTTCCATGATTGAAGGATCAAGTAGAAAGTGAAAAAGACACGCTTATCAGTTAGGATGCATAGGCTCAAAAGAGCTAGGAGGCTTAGGTTTGGGAAGTTCCTTTGAGAAAGCCATGCTCTTCTAAGAAAGTGGCTTTGAAGGTTTCCCAAGGAAAGGAATAGTTTTTTGGCATCATGCTATTGCGCTTATCTATTGGACACATCCAAATGGATGGCACACTATAGTGGTTAGATGGTCACACAAATGTCATTGTAAGGCCATAATAGCTCAAGCTTTCAACTGTTTTTCCTATTTACCCATTTTGCGGTGGGAAATGGGGGAAAAATCCATTTTTAGGAAGATTTATGGTTGAGCGACCAACCTCTTTGTTCACAATATCTAGGCCTATATAGTCATTTATGTGAAAAAGTCTTATCATTTCAACTGTTCTTGACATTTCTTCCCTGCCTTGGAACCTTAAGTTTCGTTGTAATCTTACTTATACAAAAAACTGAAGTCCTCCATGGATTTATGTCTTCCTTTGGTTCCATGCATCTATCTTCTTCTACAGCAGATTCAAGAGCTTGGTTCCTATCCTCATAAGTTTGTTAACTATCAAATTTTTTCTTCTTGGCTTTGTCTAGTTCCCTAATCTCTATCTTGTTCATATCAACTAAGATTTTGTGGCACCAAAAGCCCCTTCAAAGGTTGAGGCCTTTGTTTGTTAATACACATATGAAGCTGCAGACAATGACATTTTACAGTTGAGACAAACTGACAAATCCTTGAGTCCTCCATGGTGTTCTTTATGCAAAGGAGATGTAGAGTCGACGGATTACCTTTTCCTCTATTGTTATGGCATAAGCTTTCAAGTTAAACAAGTTTGGAGTGCGTTCCTTCAATGAGCATGGGAGATATGTTTACCATTACTTTTAGAGGTTTGGAGAATGCAAACAGTGAGCATCTTGTATAAAAGTACTTGCCTCACTCTAGTGTAGATTGTTTGGCAAAAAGAATACAAAGATTTTTCTACACAAAGGAGATCTAAAGAATAGCCAGGATTAAATTACTTTTATCCCTCTTTGTGGTCATCTCGTACTATTTATTTTAAAGGAGTTTCACTTTCAGTTTTACAACTCAATTGGCCAACGGTTTGTGACACTAGCCTAAGCTGGTTATGTTGGTTTTGATCTTAATGGTTGTATAAAAGGTATTTTGTAACTTTGGTAAGATTATTTTTTTAAGGAAAGAAAATTTTCCATCCTTCTTTTGCATATTTTATATTATTATATTAATAAATCACACCTCTGGTTTATGATCCAAAAAGAATTGTTTAAAAGAGACGAGTATTATCTGCCTAGGGATCTGATAGCATTGAAGACATATCTCAAATTAGGGCTGTTGTCAGTGGTAAGACAAGCAGACAAGGTGTTAACTTGTATACTCTCAGATTTAAACAGAATCATGACTGGTCACAGGCAGGTGCCAAGTTTCAATTTAACAGAATCATGACAACACCAACAAATTTTTAAGAAAACTAATCGATTATAAATTCCAGATAGAAGCTTTACACACCTTGAGGTCAGTTGTTTAATTTCTTTTCGTATTTTCTCATGAATTGAAAAAAATAGAAAACAAAAAGAGAAAGGATAGAAAAACTTATTTGGTCAGAAAAAAAAAAAAAAAAAAGTTAGCCGGCGGCAGTAGTCAGTAATGAAGGAAAGACAAGACTCAGCGGGCAATACCTAAGAAAGTGCGGCGGCAATATATGCTCACCGGAATTCCTCCAGCAAAACTGCCAAGATAGTACAAGAGCTGCTTGCGAACTGTTCCGGTCCTTGTTCCTACTTGATCAAACAAGTAGTCGCAATTTACTACCAAAAAACAACATGAATCAAAAATAACAAAGCTAAAGTGAAGAGAAATTCACTGGCGAGGGCATTGTAGAAGCCGCGGCCTAGAAACTGGAAACCGACACTGATCCCAGTGGTTCCAAGAGTGAGAGTAAACACAGCCGCCAGCTGCAATCTGGCTTGTACCTTGTCGTCTGACCACCAGTACGGAGCCGCTACTTTCCAGAACCTCCTGAAAAGCGTAGGAATGTCAGGGGCCTTTCTATTGACATCATCGTCCCTCTCCTCCTCCTCCTCCTGAGACAAAACCGATGCAAATTAAAAAATGCCAAGAAGCAGGAACAACTTACAAGAGTACAACATCAAAGGAAAAAAAATAGAAGATGAAAGGAACCTTATCGGGCGGCGGAGGTGGCGAAGACGTGGAAGCAGCGGCGACAGCAGAAGAAGAAGAGTTGATATTGAAGTTGTCATCGAGAGATGAGGATGAGGAAGTCCTTCTCCTCCTCGTCCTCTTCCGATAATGGAGATACACTATTGTGGAAAGTGAATGAGAATGCGAACTGAGTGATTTGGGAAAGTGGCTCAGACTGACGTCGGTGACTGGAGAGTGGGTGTGGCGTTCTTCCCACTGACTGTGTTCGAATCATTTTTCCTTTTTCCTTTTCCTTTCGGCTTTTCCTCCACCCTGGTTTTATTCTTTAACTTCCTTCTTGTTGCCACGTCTCCTGGGGAATTGGGACTAGAATTAGCACCTCTCTCTATCTCTCTCTCTCTCTCTCTCTGCCTCTGGAACTTGGAGATGATGATGCTGCTGCTGCTGCTGGCTACACCTCTCTCTCTGATTCAGGTTTCACGTTTCAGGTTTCAGGTTGTTGATTAGCTACCTTGCTTCTCAAATCTCAACCACGTTTCTTCCCACCAATTATGAATTATGAATTATCCCCAACTAAGGTCAAAGGTGAAAAGCTTAGCGGACCCAATCATGCCACATTGTCACGCCCCCAGGTTGCGTCTTGGTTTTTTTTCTATTTGACCACCTCACCCCTCCCTCCCTCCCTCTTCAATTTTGAAAATGACATCAAATGTAAAACAAACTGTCCCTTGTAAACGACTCAAACTTACACCCGTAGAATAATCGGACTCGAATAGTTAGTTTGAGTAGTTTATCAAATTGAATTTGAGCCATCATAATATCAGATTCAAACTGATGACAAGTTTAATCAAATTTTAATACCTTATTAATCGAGTCAATTTAAAGTCATGTTGAGTATAACTTCTTCTTCTTTTTTTTTTATTGATTTGAGCTTTATTGAGTAACTCTACCATTTTTCAAAAAAAATCTCGGACGAGCTTAAATCAAGTTTAAACTTCGAGCTTTTTAATCAAATCGAGTTCAAACTTGACTATGACTTGATTACACCCATACCCCTCACTTGTTTGTTTCAACAGCTTGAGTCTAAACCGATGAGCTCTTCTTTCTATTATTGGGCATGCCTGGGGAGAGGTGGGAGTGGAGACTTTAAACTTATCCTCAGCTAATAAATAAACAAATAAAAACAGACCCATCCTGAATTACTACTCCAACTAGATGCTGGCATGTTTCACAACCACTGAATAAGATTCAACTGCCATCCGATCATAAGAGAAAAGGGGATTGAATCATGGTTCTATAAATACAAAAATGGAAAATAAAAATTAATGCATCTATAAATACAACTTATGTAATCCATTAAAAATACCGTACAACAACCTAATCCAGATACCGAAATTTTACATGAAGTTTATAATAATTGCTCAAACTTCAAACTGCTACACTCCCTTTTATAAAAGTAAAACATATCATATATAAGCTACACAAACAAATTCATCTTTTCTGTTACTCAATAGAGCATATCCTTAAGCTCATCATTAATTTATAGTAGTGGATAAAAATACAAAATGGGGATCAATATGTTGTATGAATCTGATGTGCTCCAAACAAACTCTTTTTGACTCAAATAAATACTCCTCCATACGCATCCTTTCAAGAAATCAAACATCACTCTCAAAACTATTACAATGTGACAATCAATAAAAGGCTTACTACCACAAAATATGCTGATTAGCCACAAATTTAAGTAAAACGAGCCCATGCACAATTATTCATCCTGAAACATTAGGCATATATTACCCAGTTAGAAACAAGAAAATCTACTCCTATTATATCATTCATCCCAACAACCTCACTGTTCTTCAAGAGGACTTTCATCCTCTCTTTCATCCCCTCCACCAGATGCAGATGCTCCTCCTTGCGATGTTGCCATGGCCATTACCTCTCCTGGGGGCGGGTGATCAAATCTGCATGTTATACCATACTTGCAAGTGCCAGTCTTCAAGTAGAGCGGGCAGATAATTGTACCCTGTCAAATGTTAATGCTTTTGTGCTATTGTCGTGTAAGAAAATATAAATAAGACACGTAGACTGTGGAACCATTTATACAATGAAAACCAAAAAAAAAATAAAATAAAAAAATACTAAAATAGAAACAAAATATGGATGGTTTAGATTTCTCTCCTTCTTATCGCTAAAGCGTTAAAAAGCAAAAGCCATCCTTGACACTCCATGGCCCCTTGACCTCAGGGAACTGATCTCATCTCAGAAGATGAACATGGATATAGTGTAAATCATCTGCAAATGTTTCTACAGATTTGAAAGACCAACTCTGTCAAAACAACGCTGTCAATGCACAAGATAGATTCATTCATTCATTTATTTATTATCTTTCAAGTTCACCATTATCAGCAATCCCTTCTTCCAATCCCCTCTTTCATCATAAAGGCCAATTAGTGCCAACAATGCAGCCTAGAAAATCTTTCTGCTGACACAAAATACCTCCATGTGATATCTCAAACAAAAAAAAAAAGACAGATCTTCACAAACTCTTTGATGCAGCATTAGTTCTCTGACAAATTATACTATGGGAATTGAAAAGAAAAAAGTAATTGGTGTTCCAAGCATTCAAATAATCAACTACTAAACATTGGGCTTCTACAGAAAGTTCCCCTATTACTTAAGCAAAGCACACATTGCATTTTCTTTTTCTTCCTTTTTTTTATTATAGGTTTTGCTAAAATGTTACATTACACAATTTTTTTTAAACATAACATAAATTGAATATATAATACTTGATTCTCCAACAGTTACCCCACTCTGAGCAAAATACACTATGGAATTTTTTTTTACCCAAACCCTTGATATACTCCCAAATGTAAGACCCCCAATGAGTGCTAAAGCTAAAGGAAGTGTGTGCTCTGCAACAATCACAATCAAACAGGAGAGGCTGGTGTACAGAGTCTTAAAAGAAAATAGCTACAAATCAAGAAGCATGAGATATACTTTTGTGTGATAAACATGAAACCCCAAACCCCATTTGCACTCCTAAAACAGATCAAGAAGGGCTAAAGCTAAAGGAAGTTTATTAAGCAACTTCATAATCAAACAAGAGTTGGTCAATCTCGCATCGTCGGAGGGCAAAGACCAATAACACCCCACAACTTTCTAAAGTCGCTCAAAATACTAACCTTTGACTCCACATCACCCAAAAGTGGCTAGGTACACCACAGAACTTACGCCTCTAGTCCCCTTTTGTTGAATCCATGAAAAGCCATAAGCAAGATATTTGGATTTATTAAAAATATATATAATTTCCATTACTTTTTATTGAATATCTTATTACAGGAATCTTAAATTTTTTATTAATTCAATTAAACTTTGAATCGAATTTAATAGGGTATTTATGGTTTTGAATGAAATAAAAAATGTAACCTTAAATGCAATAACAATGAATGCATTTAAAAATAAATTTATTTTTAGAATTACTATATATATATATATGAGTTAAAACTAATATAAAATTAGTTAAACTTAACAAAGGTATATGTTAAAAAAATTTGACTTAAACTTAATTTAAGTTATTAAGTAGAGTTTTTACCTAAAAACTCACTAAAAGAAACAGAAATTTCACAATAAGTGAACCACTACCTAAAAGTAGAAATTTAGCAAGAATTTATTACAGCTATGAAATGCTAAAATTACTAAGCTATTTTAGTTGAATATTTTTCCATTTTCGTTCATAAGTTTTCAAGAAATTTTTTCCATGTTCATCACTGTGTTGTTGAACCACTAATTTTCCTAAGAGCTTAATCCCGTAGGATTTTAGACTCACAGTGCATAGAATATTCTATTCTACCCAGATTTGGAAGGAAAGGATCTATCCAAAGAATGATCTCCTATCGAATCGATAGATTATGCATTATAACGCCCTTTCAGATGTGTAGCCTCAAGCATTCTAACAAAAGTGGATATACTTTAATGTGCAAGAGTGCTTTTGCTTTGACATGAAACAACAAATGAATTTTAATCTAAAACAAGGATATTAATTTTACCATTGAATAATCTTTAACAAAGGTATATTTTATGTACCACATAACATCAAATTTGAAAACGACTCCTAATTCAACTTAAACAAATAAACAATAAGGAAACACCATATACTATAACATCCTAATTTAACGTACACAATTATTTTAAGAAAACGAAATAATCAAAACTAGCATAAAATCTTAATTTGATATAGAAATCACTTTAATCATTTTAAAACTACTAAAATTTATTTCTTCTATTGCATTACTACACCAATTCTTCTATGTGAAAGAACTGACAGTCAACACGAAATGGTAATTAATATATGCAAAAGAATCTTTTGTCATCAAACGGATCTAAAATATTAGGGAGGTCGGGCATAGCCATGTCATCAGAAAATCAACCACATAAGCATACTGTTGTTATGCAGATGGTCAATCAAACTAGGTCAGAGCAATGTAAATTAAATTGGATCTAAAATATCAGGAGTGTTTGGCAATAGTCATGTCTTCAGGAAAATCAACCACATAAGCATACTGTAATGCAGATTGCCTACATCTTCTGGGATGAACAAACAACAACCTCCATTTCATCCTTTATTGATGGTTTCAAGCCTCTAGGTAGTAAGAAACACTGACCAATACACTATCATTAAGTTTCAGTTATATTTCAAACATTTTTAACTTCTAAAAACATTTATGTTTCATGCAACCTGGACTAGTTTATTCAATTTGAGCAGAGGTTGAGCCTGTAAAGCAAGCCATCACATACAGTTGAATCCCAGTTTGGTTTTGAGGACTAAGCTTTATTTATTAGCAACAAGAAAAAAGAAAAAAAAAATCAAAACTAATGGTTAGATGTCTAATCTGCCTTGAAATGCTTTCCTTATGCTGTGTAAAGATTACCAGTTAAGTATAAGAAAACACATTGCAAATGTCAATTAATAAAATAAATACATTAAAAAAGCATACAGAGGTTTAACATACATAAATGTTTTATGATACTTGTATAAATATTAAGCAATTGAAAAGGCAGGATCCCTTTTTTCTAATAGGTAAATATTGTTTATTTTCCCGACTCCTCTTGATGGCTGAAACTTGGAACATCCCATAACCCCCAACCCAACCCTTTACCACTCAAGTCAAGCCTCAGCAAGCACAATTTAAAAGTGATCAGACACAAGAAAAAAATTCTGTAAATGAAAACATAAGAATACATTCAAATCTATGCAGAGGCAGAATAAGGAAAAAATACAGATTAATCAGAAAAATAACATGTTTCTTTGCAATAGAAAAACACGTTATTCCAATCTTTCTATTCTATAAGATGGAGATTCTTTCCTATAATTTATGAATCTGAGAGGGAGAGAGAGACTCCAAGTATAAACCATACCTCTCCCCTAGGAAAACCTGCAAGAGTGAGCTTAATATTTTGTTGTAACATTGTAGCTGTTGGTGCAGATCGATCAATAGGGTGATGAAATTCTTGCATCTTTCCCTAAACTTCACATTCTCCAGTTTTCTGTATAAATGCATAATAAGATAGTTGATGCAAATGCAGAAGAAATAAGACCAATCATCAGCCAAGAAGTAGATTCATCATTAATAAAAACAGACTTCTTCACAAGAGTGAAAACAATAACACGAGAGAAAGTAAAGCCTTAACTATATAAAGTTCTCAGACAGCCACTTAATATTAAAATTGAACAATCAAAAAATTAGGGCCATTTAAAAAAGTCGAGAAGAAGCATTGAACGTTAGAGAATACAGATTTTCAAGGGAATACACACAAAACACTATCCATGCCTTACTTAAAGCTTAACCACTCTATAAAAGTGCATTCAACACATGGAAAAATTATGATCAACTCAAATTTTCCAAATAATTACAGTAATAACAAAAAGAATAAAAGCTATCTCCAAATGGACTTTCTTCAAATTAATTCTCAAATAAATATTTTTGATAAAATAAGCAAAGAAAATTCATTGGGAAGAAGGACAAAGTGAGGAAAACACCCCACCAAGTATACAGGTATACAAGCAAGGCAAAGGAGCCCCACAGCCTGCATGCAAAAAGGGCTTAGAACAAAAACTACCAGCCCGAGCACCAACATTAAGGTGGGCAGAAGAGTAGTCTAATTAGAGTGCAATCCATATTAGAAAAAACACTAGCCCAAGAACATAGAGTCCTAAAAAAAAAAGATTTCAGCCTAACCAAAGAAACTGCACATCTTCAAAAACAATACTGTGAGCATTCACATGCGCCAACCAGCTCTTCCAGATAAAGAATAAAATCTAACAACAGTGAACCACAGATAAATTAAGGAGTGAGATCCAAAGGAAAAGATTAGGTATTCCAGATTCATTTCATTCGTAAAAGCAGCATCAGTTGGAATAAAATCAGAACGTGAAATGAAGCCGCACAAGCATCACATCTTATCTGTCCAGGTCTTTGAGGGTAAATAGTTGGGCCACCCCTATCTGCAAGTAGACAAACAAACTAAATGCATCAGTAGTTGGAAAAAAGTGCCAAAGATTTTCTTTTTTCATTTTCTCTTTTTTTTTTTTGGTGTGAGGGCGATGTGAAGAACATTAAAAAGAGGCTTCCAGAAACCAAAAATTTGAGCAATAAACATCCAGAACAAAATAATAAACATAGTCCACAAAAGAAAGACAAAATAGGATAAAAGAATTGAGAAGCCATAATACAAAATGCAGCATCGTTGTGTTTCAGAAACTTTGATCCCACAAAGAGTTCCAAAGGTGCCATGCAATACTCTATTATCATGCATGGGCAAAGAAATAGAGAAGTGCTTACCGTTTGCGAAAGTCTAAACAATAGGGATGAAGAATAGATGTAGCTGGATTAATCACTCCAAAATTCAGATTAGCTGCAGGAGATGCAATAAGAGCATGGCCTATTGCAGCAGCTGGTGGATTGATTGCTGCACAGCAAGAAGCAATGAAGTATAAGTATTGAACAACTTATGTTTGAAAAGTATCGAACCATGTATCTGAAGTAGAAAAAAAAACTAGAAATGAGACAAACCATTCCAGTCTGGATGATTGTAGCGGCAAGTAGCACCATATTTGCAACTAGTTTACAGAAGTCAATGAAATTTAGGGATGTTAGATCATTCATCTTTTCTATCTTTCTTTCTTTTTTTAAATAATAAAAATCTGTATTAAATATCCAAAATTCACCTGCCAGTTTTCAGGTAGAACGGACAGTCAACTTTCACCTCCTGTACGAAAAAAAGGAAAGTGATTACAAGAGAAGGAAAATGGAAGCAAAAATATGATTATGAATTTAAAAACCAAAAATACAAAAACAATTATAAAGTCAGTTAACACATTATTAAGGTCTTAAACGCTCTACAAGAATGTTCTGTGGTCTTAGTAAGAGGAAAAAGGGTTAAGCATTTACTTGGAGCAAGATATCACATCATTCAAGGAACCTAAATGCTACAACTTTGAGAAGGGAAGAACCAAGATAGATATAAAACAATGAAAGAAGAAAATAATATGTTCATGAAAGAGCAGAAAAAAAACTGAGGCTGCTTCTCATAACATTTAGATATATTAGAGCTCTAAGCTATCAGCACAGCAGCAAACAGTGTCAGATGAAGCTAAATCCAGAATACAGAATACGGCAGATTAAGCTAAAGTACAGTCTAGAGGAAGGGGGATAGTGCTTGGTGGAGCCAAAGGGGAGTTTTGGGGTGAGTATTTGGAAGGATATTAGAGAGAAGCTCACTAACTAAACAAAGATTGCCAGCTCATACTGGGTGATGGGGATCGTATTAGATTTTGGGGAAGATGAAATGGAGTGAGAGGGAACTCAGTGCAGAAGGTTTCATTTCCAACTTTATATGTTGTAGCTGCTTCAAAAGGAGCTAAGGTGGGGAAAGTTTGGAAGACCACAGAGGATGGAGGAGGGTGGAATATGAGATTCATCAAACCTTTCAATGATTGAGAGTTGGAAGAAACATAGAGACTGATTAGCCTGATTAGTAGTAGAGATATCAGTCAATAGGAGAAGGACAAATTTTCTGGTTAGTGTACAAGAAAGGCCAGTACACTGTCAAAGCCAACTATAGGCATCTAGAAGGTGATCTCTCTAGCACTATACCGACATGCCTTATTTGGAACAATTGTGTCCCCCCCAAGGTGAGTGTGTTTACCTAGGAGGTTTGGTGGGGCAAGGTGTTGACTATGGATCAGTTGAAGAAAAGGGGCTTTCAGCTTGCAAGTAGATGCCCTCTTTGCAAAGAGGATGAGAGCAAATATAGACCCACCTTGTTTACTCGTCTCTATAGTTTGGGGTTTTTGGGCTGCCCTCATTTCTTTGCTAGGAGTGGATTGGGTATGCTCATTCCTGGTTAAAGACTTAATGGTGGGATGGACAACCTTTCCTACAAGGAATAAAGCAAAAATCTATGGCAAACGACTCTCTCTTAGTCTTTGTTGGGCAATTTGAAGGAAAGAAACATGGTGGTTTTTGATAATGTTATTTTTTTCCCAAGAAAGGCCTAAAACTCACTGAGAATATCCCCTTACTTCTGACAGGCTTCCGATCTATGTAGAGGGGTGATACTAGTTTGTGTAAATTTACTAATGTGTATTCTCTAGTACTCCAAATCTATACCCTTGGGTAGGTTGGTGTTTCTTCCTTTTTTTTTGCTTCTTTTTTATACAACCTGTATACTTGGGCCTGGCCCTGTTGTGTTAATATATTGTCCACTTTACTTATCAAAAAAGAATACAGCAGATTGACCAGATTCAGTCTTGCTGAATCAAGGCCATGTTTAAAAAGCATAATCAATCCAAAGTACATCCAACAAAGCATTGTTCACATTATGAAATATCATGGTTCTAAGAAACTCTCAAGTGGGCTTCATCAAGAAGGACCGCATTATGGAGGGATCGACAAAGGATGCAACAAATACGAGACTTATTAAAGAAATTTGGGCTCTACATCATCTCAAAGCAGAAGTCAATTAATCAAGAGGTACTTTTTGGTTAGGTTGTCTAATGGTCTTATGTTCTGGGGTGGATATAGATTAGGTATTAGTTTTAAACTATTCCCTTGCTTTCAAAGAATCTCCCATGCTTTGTATTCATTATTTTCTGCTGATACAGAGAATTCCTACTTCCCATCCAAAAATAAAACAACAATAATGAAAAATCTCTAATTCCTTATAACCTTATCAGCTTATCTTATTCAACTACTCCAGAAGGAATAAGTGACAACAGAACAACAAAGAGAGAAATACAAGAGCCAAGGAAAATTGATGAGACTACTTTTTTTTTTAATAAATGTGAATGCCAGAATAATAATAATAACGCTGAATTTTAAACATGTAAAAAACTAATACATATGATCCGAAATTCCTTAGTTAGAAGGGGTATGCACTGAACAGCACTGAGAGAGATCCCAAATATGCTGCTCATAGCTTCACAGGGTTTTGGCAGGGCCCTCGAAGTAAAACAATTCAGGTAATGTTCACTCTTTGGGTTACCAGAAAGGCAAATCATTACTTTCAAGCAGAGAGAATTTCCCCACAGAGCGTGAGGGATCATATTCATTTCCTGACATATTTATGGTTGTCCATGACCAAGGAGTTTGCTGACACTTCAGTTGGTTTGTTTTTTTTTTCTTTCTTTTTTTTTTTTTTTTTTTTATCAGAAACGAATAGATTAAAAGAAGATAAAGAAGAAGGAACAGGGATTTCCTTCTACAGTACTAGAACTTACAAATCTAAAGCTAAAGTGAAGAATTACAACCACTACCCAATCTAGATGTAAACTGAAAAAGGAAATTCTAAAGGCCTTGGTACAAGAAACCCACAAAGATGAATAAAAGTAAAATAGATCTCATGCCTCCCCTGCAAATCTCTCTTTGTTTTCAAAATTTCTTGCATTTCTCTCTTGCCAAACAAACTATACCAAAGAGAGACAAATTTCCAAATCCTCTAAAAGCAATGATAAACAGATCTTCTAAAACCATACCAGTTGGTCTGATAGATACTGAGTTGTGCTATTCAGGAGGTTAGGTCTGCCACACAACTGTTGTGCAAAGCATATGTTACCCTTTTTTCCTCTGTTTTTTACTTTAACAAATTCCTTTTCAAATTAAAAGTAATCTGAAACCAATACTGAAAGAACAGTCAACAACCTCATCTAGCTGAAGTAAGCTTCACTAGTCTTGCGAGAAGTCCTTGGTGTTATGTAACAGTGCTGGAGTGACTGAAACAGGTAGCTTCACATCCCCGGTTGTTCCAGCACTTTGGCTCCTGTTTCAACTAGTTCACAGTCAGCATTATTTTCCAGTTGACGGTATTTGCATGTCTTTGGGTGATGAAATCCTGCAGGTGGCACCAAATTTACATTTCCTTAGTCTTCATATAGAACTGCTTATATTTGATACCACGCAGAATACCCAAATTAGCAAGGGAAGTAGATAAACTGTCCCGCAAGCGAAAGGAAAAGTGTATTACCGCACATGGGGGCTCAGAGGGCCTCTCAGGTAAATAAGAAACATCAGCATTTTCTGAAGCACCCTGACATCAGAGTAAACCATCAAGCTATCATAAATAAGGAGCAAAATCCACACAATCTTACAGAAATCTCATGCCAATGGAACCTACCAAAGAAATTATTTGATCGTTTGGATGGTTAAACTTGCACTCTGACCAAATCCTGCATTTTGTGTCTTCATAAAGTACTGGAACACATTGAAAAGGAAATTAAGTATAGCATAAGTAATGAACTCAGGGGCATTGAAAGAAACCTGCAATAAAACCACTAGTTTGCACTCAAATGCTTACTGGACAATCTGGCTCTCCTGGCCTCTGGGGAAGGGAATTCATTTGCAGCAACAATTGGAACCCAAATGAACAAGAAAAACATCATGCCTCACATGACAATAATTATTATACCCAGACTTGAAATACAAATAGAAATGAAATAAACCAAGAAAGCCAGGTAAAGGTATGGCACAGTGAAATGACAATGTCAGAAACATAGATGCTAAAACAAGATCTTTCTTGATAGCAATCTTTTAAAAATAATTAAGGGGAAAATGTATTAAAAGCACAATCTGAAGGTGCACCAAAGTACTCAAATCGTATACAAATTAAGGCTAGATTCTTCATTATAAAGTCACAGGCATAGTCCAATTTTATAGGCATAAAGAATAGAAAAAGATTCATAACATACAAATTATAACGGACAGCAGAAGTGCAGAATGCTTACAAGAAACAATCCTAGTATGGTACAAGTACAGAGTTAAATTTTCGATCTCTACCCAAAGTGGAAGTTGAATCCACAAACGTATACAAAACAAAAGAAATAAATAAAAAATGCAATCTTAAAGGCAGCACCTATACACAGGTCATGTACAAAGGAAGTTTAGGTCCTTCCTTATAAAGTAAATGGCATATTCTTATTTTGTAGGCATAAAGTAAGCAAAATAGATTCCCAACAGAAGAACAAACTTTTTATAGGTAAATAAGGAAACTATATTAAAGGTGACAGAAAGTGACGAATAAAACATACAATTAACACTAAAAGAAAATAAAAGAAAGAAAAGAAAAAGAGTTTGGTTGGTACTTGTTCTGGGGCAGAGCCTCCTGAACTGGGGAAAGCACAATATCCCCACTCTATAACATCATATTATTACATACTCTGGAGCGACACACAAACTCCCCCCCAAACCCAACTGCAACCAAGATTTCCTCAAACAAACTGGTAAAGAAAAATCAGCTTCACAGAATAAGAATTGAGTCCCCAAAGCTCCTTCCTATTTCCCCTATCCATGAGCAGAGAACTACTGTGATTAACTGAGGAATCTAGTTTCCAAGTTTCTCTCTCCAAAATGGGAAGAAAAGAGAGATCTCATATTTCCCCTGGAGACCTTAACCCTATGTCCTCTTCTTGCTCTTCTGTTTCCCCTAAAAGGAGTTGACCTCCTTTTCAAAATCCTAACTAGCATCCCATCAATGTACTGAAGTAGGCAACAAACCAGGAAGCCTATCAAGGCTACAATCCTCCGTGACTCAAAACCTTAGGGGCTCCAACTCCTTGGCCCTGACTACCATCTCCTACCCAAAAGACTCTTGCATCAACCCCTAAAAGACCCAACAAATTGCCATCTTGAAGTATTAACCTTAGTAGCCGACTTCCAAGATCCAAAGGCGCCAACAAGGTCGCCTTTGCCTTTGATCGAAAAAAACTCTTAGATCACTATTGAAATTGGGTAACATAGTAGGACAGGGATGAGGGGGAAAGCACGCCCTACCTTCAAAGCATGCCGCTTCTGCCCAAAAGGGAATGTTGACTCCCAAAACCCACACTACTTAACCTTGAACACTTGATATTGGATTGACAAAAGCCTATGGAGAAAGAAGCACCACCCTAGACTGATACCACTGACACTTCTTGAGCCTTGTAACCTGAACCCATTAAAGGCTAAGAAAGACCTTTGGGCCAATCTCCAATCCATGGCCCAATCTCAACACTTCCCTCACCACAAACTCTCCTCCCATAAGATTTAAGCATTCATGGGTTGGCCCAATAAGGATTTGTGAAAGTTCCCAACACCCACATCTAAGCTTCCACCGCTGAACATAGAAAAGTAGGGGCGTGAGAGGAGGTCCTAATGACCCCAGAACTAGCTGAAACTGGCAAAACCATTGTCGGCCAAAAGTTGGGGATCTTTCCCCAAGAAGCCTCCATAAAAAGCAGAGTGAAGAAACTATGACCACCTCCTTCTATCAGACAATAACAAGGGTCCTATGAGATTTGCTTTTCTCTTTATTTGGTGTCTCCTGGGTTTTGCCTGCTTCGGTTAGGGATTCCCTCTTGGGTTGGAAGGGTTCTCTCCTTGCAAAAGATAGGCAAAAAGTTTGGAAGGCAGGTCCCTATTGCATCTTTTGGTCGGTTTGGAAGGCTAAGAATGGTATTGTTTTTAGGGATGAGGTTTTGTCTATACAAAGATTAAAGTCTTCTTTTGTACATCTTTTATTTGAGACTAAGTGTATTTTGATGATAGCCCCAAGGAAATTTTGTCTATTTTTTGATTGGGTGGGCTCTAATGTTTTTGAGGGGCGTTGTCTCCTTTTGGTTGCCTTTTGTAAGGGGGTAAGCTTTCTCTCAAGCCACTTTTTCAAATAATTCTTCTTAATATATGCTCTTTTTCCTTATAAAAAAAAAACAATAACTGAGAAGCATGTTATTAATGCAACAATATATCCACTAATCCATTTTACTCCCAAAACCCATTTTGACATGGACAATGCAAAAAGCACCAATCAATGATCATAGCCTTCTAAATCCAAATTATACATATATATATATATATATATATATATATATATATATGGAGTATATATATACACATGCTCATGGGACCCACAATACAAGAAGAAAATAAAAGAAAAGACTGCATAACATCTTACTGATCTTCTTTCGTTTAGAGCATATATGTCATATGCACCAAGCTTGTTACAAATGTATTTAATTCTAGGACTTCCGAGAGATGACAAAGACGTCTCCCACAATCGATCATTTGATTGACAAAACTAGTAGCCACACATCCTCGATGCGATCTTTCTCTCTAATGGTGATAATCAACTTATCGTTTGTTGGTTTCATGGAAGACCGGATTACTGCAATATACAAAGCAACCTGAAAGATCATGGAGGAGTTTGCTTTGTTCATCCTTTCCAAATCTCAACTCCCGCAGCGTGTTCAACAATATGAGTTCAGATGGCGAGTGTAGTTTATGGGTTTGGAGATTTTATTCACGCTTGATTCAGCTGCTACTGCATGTTGTTTACTCTTCCGCGATATTAGGCACAATTAATGAAAACACAAGACTAAGTGGAACGCCTTATCCGCGGTGAAATCCGTACCTAACTGTGACATGTGTAACCAACAACCCATGACCTCCTTCTCTGTACAACACACCTCATTCGATGTACTTTGATATCAAAGAATGCGGATTACAACATCCCAATGGCTATCACATAGTGACTATAGGAATTGACTAACAACACTCACAGGAAAAAAAATGTATGACCGAGTAATGGTAAGGTAATCTCGCTTTTACCTAATGAGTCGCCGATATCTCCCAAGCAGATCTCCTAAAGACTTCCGTCCCGGTGTACATGTTTGACATTAGGATTCATAAGAAATGCACATGGGCCTAACATACCGGTTTCTTCCAAAATGTCTAAAGCATACTTCCGTTGGGAAAGGACTACACGAGAACTGGATTGAGCTATCTCAATTCCCATAAAGTACTTGAGTTTCCCCAAGTCTTTAGTCTGAAAGTGGGTGAAAAGGTGTTGCTTTAGTTTCTGAATACCATCCTCGACACGTCAGAATAACGTATGTCGCCCATATAAACAAACGTGGTAAATACACCGCCCGATGAGTTATGATGAGATAACAAACTGAATTCGCCTGGCTGTATCGCGGGAAGATGCCAAATTCTTGAACAACGTAACTCAAACTGCAAACCATGCTCGAGGAGATTTGAGCCACAGCCATATAGAGAACGGCGTAATTTGCACACTAAACCAGACTTCTTACAACAAACCAAAAAGTGGGTCGTTTCCATATAAACTTCCTCGATAAGATCACCGTGAAGGAAGGCATTTTTAATATCCAACTGCTAAAGTGGCCAAGAACACATAACAGTCATGGAGAGAAGGAGACAGACATAAGCAATCTTGGCAACCGGGGAGAATGTGTCACCATAATCAAAACCATAAACCTGAGTATATCCTTTAGCAACCAAGCAAGCCTTAAGGCGATCAACCTGACCATCAGGACCAACCTTAACTGTGTAAACCCAACGACAACCATCTAGAAACTGAAGAGCAATGGGTAAGTTATCAGCAAGAGGCAGAGTAGGGGTAGGAGAAGCTGAAGGGATAGGTAGTGAGTCAGTAGGGGCCTCAGCAGAAGGGAGAAGAACAACGGAACGGTGACGGCAATGATAAACCTGAAGTAGTCGAGAAGGTACATCATCAAATATAGGTGGGGAGATGATGGGAAAGGGTAAGACTTCATTAATAGGAAGAGACTCGAAGAAGGAGAAGAAGGGTGAGTCCTCAAAGAAGGTGACATCAGCAGAGAGAAAGTATCGATGAGTCTAAGGAGAATAACAACGATTACCCTTCTGAAGTCGAGAGTAGCCTAAGAAGATGCATTTCGTGGCTTTGGCGGAAAGTTTGTCTTGTCCTAGAGTGAGAATATGAACAAAGCAAGTACAACCAAAGACACGAGGAGGAAGAAAATAAAGTGGTTGGTCAAGGAAAAGAAGTGAATGAGGAATCTGATCATGTAACACAAATGAGGGCATACGATTAATCAAATAACAAGCTGTAAGAACAACGTCCCTCCAAAAATGAAAAGGAACATGATAATGGAGGAGGAGAGTACGAGCTGTCTCAATAAGATGACGATTCTTACGTTCAGCTACCCCATTTTGTTGAGGAGTATGAGCACAAGAAGACTAATGAAGGATCACATGTTGGGACATAAATTAAATAAAGGGTGCAGAAAAATATTCCCTAGCATTGTCACTACGTAACACACAAATAGAAATATTGAATTGGGTCAGAATTTCAGCATAAAATTTATGGAAAATAGAATATAACTCAGCTCGATTTTTCATTAAAAATAGCCAAGTACATCAAGAATAGTCATCAATGAAAGTGACAAAATACTGAAATCCTAAAGTAGACGATTCGACAAGAATCCTTCAAACATCGCCACGACAAGTTCAAGAGATTGCCCAATTATTCAAACGTCAGAACGAAAACACGAAAGTATGTTTTCCAAGTTGACAGGACTCACACGCAAGTGACAACAAAGTGGAAAAACGAGCGACCATCTTCTAGAACTTAGAAAGACTAGGGTGGCCCAGACGACTGTGAAACAGAGATATAAATTAATGGAAACACAAACTCGCAGGAGATGATTTCGAGGAAAGTATAGAGGCCTCAGACTCACGCCCGATGCCACCTGCCTTCCCTCACACCCTGCCCCAAGGTCGCAAATTTATCAAAAATAATGGAGCAAGCATATATGAGGATTACCGGATGGAAATAAAGATTAAAGCCGACACTCAGGAGATAGCGACGAAGTGAGAGGTAGGAAAGTGGCAGAGAGGATGTCAAACGAATACCTTTAGCCACAATTTGAGAACCATTACCTAAGGCACGTGAGGTGCTGGGGTAGTAGTAAGAGAAGAGAAAATATCTTATTACTGGAGATGCGATCAAGCACCGCAGTTCAGAAATTAGGGTCCAAGAGAATAGATACAGTGGTGCATGCAGAAAGACTACTGCTCTAGGCACATGCAACATAAGTTATCTTCTTGTCACTGACAGTCAAGATACCATCATACTCATCATCAGAATACCCTGAGATATGGAGGAGCTCGGAGTCTGGGGCGACTAAGAATCAAAATCAGAAGACTAGGCCACGTGAGCAGTGCGGGGAGGCCGTCCATGTAACTAATAACAACGATCACGAGTGTGGCCAAGCTTATTGCAATAGGTGCAATGAGGAAGTTGTCCTCTACTTCGGTTACCACTGCGTCCTCCTCGAAGATTAGTTTGAGAAACTAACACAGAAGAATCTGAAATGCTATTAGATGGCAAAGTCTGAGTGGAGGAGATACGGAGGAGGTGAGCAAACACATCATCCAAGGATGGGACTGATGGACTGCCAAGAATCTGATCTCGGACGGTCTCAAGATATGGACGGAGGCCAATAAGAGTAAGGACCATGAAGAACTTGTCAATTTGCATTTGTTGAGCCCCAACATCACTAGTAAGAGGCATCAATGTCAAGAACTCCTCCTTAAGAGAGGCAATCTGGTCAATATAATTAGATAAATCCATGTCCTATTGTCGGATATTGACAATAGCAGAAGCCACCTTATAAAGGTGCTGGATATCATTCGTGTATAGAACTTTTGCCTGATTCCAAAACTTAGAACATGTTTTGTAAGCCCGAAGATGAAGCAAGTAAAAATTCGATCAACCGACCGCCATAATAATATGAGGTTAGTATCTATTTTTTCTTCCATTACACCTTGTCAACATTAGGTATAGCATCCTCCGATATAATAAGATGATCCTCATAACCTTGTCCCATGAACCAGAGTTCCACAGAAGTTGATCAGGAAAGATAATTCTCACTACCAATCAATTTTTTGATGGGATAGTAGGAGATCTAGAAATAACAGATGTAAAAATAGGATTTTTAGTCGCCACATCCACTTAACTGGAGATTGAATCACGTTTGGATTGAAGAGAGCCCTAATAGGAGGGTGAATCACGGCTGTAGAACTTGAGATGACAGCTATGGAACTTGAGATGAAGAAAAGTGACCCAAACCGTGGAGAAGAGCGACTGACGGAGGTGAGATAGAGTCGAAATGGTCAAAAAGGTGGATAAGGAGGGCTCGAGGAGGACCACCAGAGGAATGGATCAGCAAGACGGTGCCGGACGAGCCTGGAAATGGAATCTCGGCACCAAAAAGTGGGCCATGTGCCCACACGCGCCGACGCGTGGAACGCAAGCCGCCGGAGAAGAATGGCACGTGGCGGCACGTGGGAAAGTCAAGCCTCACAAGTTTCTCCGACGTGTAGATCAGCTCTCAGGTGCTCCTCGGGACCGAGGTTTCTAGCCATAGAAGAGCTGGCCGGAAAAAGTCACCGACGGCAAGGAGATCCGATGGCGGCGACGACGAGGAGATCCGACGGCAGCGGCAACAGTAGAGGGTTCTAGAAGGAGAATAAAGTGACCGGAAGGAAACACAGTCACCGAAAAAAATTAGGTTTTCCCTTTTGGCTCTGATACCATGTGAAGAGAGAAAAGGGAGAATCCCTAATTTTTACTATATTCACGAAAAACTAACTACAACATTACATATTGGACTTATATATATATATATATATACATGCTCATGACCTTACATTACAAGTATAAAGAAAATAAAGGAAAAGACTATACAATATCTAACATGAACCTTAGAGATCAACTTAAGAAGCACCCTTTTTAAGTCTATTCACTAGCACTTTCGCCACCCATTTATATATCCCCCCACTAAGCGCTTTTTTTTTTTTATAGGTCAAATCCCCCCACTAAGCTTATAGGCCTAAAATCTTTCAACTCTTCAACCCCTCCTTTCTTAGGGATCAAGACAAGGAAAGTCGCATTCATTCTTTTAACAAACCTGCCACTATCATGGAACTCCTTAAAGACAAGACATCCTCCTTAACAACATCCCAAGCAAACTGCCCAAAGGCCATTAGAAACCCATCAGGACCAGGTGCTTTTTCCCCACTGAAGTCACTCAGAGTACTCTTCCAATTTTAAGAGCCTTCATTGCATCAAACACTTCGAAACTTTATAAAATTTAACCAGTTTTTTTTTTTACTTCATAAAATTTAACCAATTAAACTGCATTTCTAAGACATTTTCAAACCAACCAAAATTTATCTTGACCATGAAAATCTGGATCATTACCATAAATGTAGGATTTACTAAAGTAATTGTCAAATACATATCTATTCAAAGGAACTTTCTATACTTAAACTCACAGAAAAAAAAAAACAAAACTTATTATTTAAAAATAATAAAAACAGAAATTTGTGACAAGTAATCAAATAACGCTCCTTTGTTTTTTGCATGAAACTTGTCACACTACTCAATTTGATACAAAATTAAGATACTTTAAGAGATAAAAAATATTTGTATGTCAAAGAGCAGAACTAATTAAGTTATAAGATAGTAGATGTTTAAAACCAGATTACTAACTTGATTAGTATGAAACAATTAACTAGCAGGAGGAATAGACAAAATATAATGTCTTCTAAAACTTATTACAAACCCAACTTTCTCTAGTTTATTGGCCATTTGTCCCAAAGTATGTCAAGCTAAGCATTGATCACAAAGCATACAAGCTATAAGAAACAAAATTTTCAAAAACATAGGGCGAAAATGTACTAAAAGTACAAATAATGTGTTTTTAATCACTTTTAATCTTAAACTAATCGCTTAAGAGTTGCAACGTAATCTGAATGCATAATTGATACTATAGGGTTGATTCACTAAACACTGAAATTCATAAACCCATCACAATATTGAATTTAGAGACCTATGGTATATAACAAAATAATATTTGTATCTGTAATAAAATAAGATCACTATGGAGACAATGTAAAGGTAATAAACCTTCACCTCTTTCCAATCTGGGATTCCACCAGAACCCAAATAGGATGGTCAAATTTGCAGCTATCTCCAAATCTCTACAGGTTCTGTGAGCATATAGTGTGCACAATCCTTTTCTCCTGGCCTTTGTGGATAAATAGGTAAATTGCTGGCACTCTCGAATCTGGAGCGCTTGGCCAAAGAATTGGTAGAAAACCAAGCTTCACTTTGCCCACTCATGTTATGGGCACCCAGAACAGACGGATGGTAGAGCGCTATAGTAGATAGTAGACCAAATATATAAGTTATTATATAAGTGTAACTTAAATATAATTTTAAATTGGTGTAATACATTTAGTAGGAAAGCCACAAATACAATTAAAAATCATAGAAACCATACATAGAACTGCAGAGCTCAGAAATTACAAGTTTACAGGCTTAGGGCAGGACATAATGAGCAAATATATAACTGATCAATAGGTTCTAAAGTAAATTAAATAGTATAACTGGAAATGTGTAAAGAGCACTTTGTCAAATATGCGCATCTACCTTATATCCCTCTTTACAGCTCCAGTTGTGGACTTTCAAGGCCGAAAAAAACAAATTTTTTTGATAAGTAAGCTGAGTAATATATTGAGAAAAAAGGCCCAAACCCTAGAGTATATAGAGAGTATACAAAGGAAAAAAAAAAAAAGAGATGAGTAGAGAGACATATACCAACCACCCAAAACAACAGCTACAAGCACTAGAGAATACACATAAGCAAGCTTATAATATAGTACGCCCCCTCATAAACTATCCCTGCCCAAGAAGTGAGGGAAGTTATGAAAGAATATTTCAATCTAGTGAGAGAAACTATCATGACAAAGACTACTCCTTCTTCAAGATCTCCTGGTGAGAAGGCTAGGAAGAGCTGACTTCCACATGTTTCTAGCTTTCTTTCTAATGGGGAAGGTTGTCCAGGCCAACATCAACTCTTTCACCAAGGGAGGACAAGCCCAGACCACTCCTGGCAGGGAAAGGAAGGTTGCCCAAAGGCCCTAGACTAGAAAAAATTCAAAGAGACCTCTTATGGGGGGTGGCAGCACAGTTAGGAAAATGCACCTGGTTAACTGGAGGACTGTTTGTTTGAGTAAAGAAAAAGGTGGGTTGGGCATTAGAACCTTTGCTTTGTTTTTCTTATATATAAATTAGAAACTTTGGTTTGTTGAATAGAGCGCTGCTTGGCAAGTGGGCTTGGAAGTTTGCAATGGAAGATAATTCAGCTTGGAGGCAAGCCATAAGCCTGATATGGAACTCAAGTAGGGGGGTGATTCATCAGCCCATAAGAGGCCCATATGCAGTGGCCTTGGAAAGCTATAAGTAAAGAAATAGTGCAGCTAAAACAGGACTGTAGCTTTGAGTTGGGTGATGGGTGCAGAATCAATTTCTGGAAGGATATTTGGTGTGGGGAGTCCTCTTTGACTGAGTCTTTTCCAAAGCCCTATGACTTGGCTGGAACAAAAGAGACCAAGGTGGCAGAGGTTTGGGAGGATTCTGGAAAGAATGGGGCTTGGAATCCCATATTCATAAGGCCTTTTAATGACTGGGAGATGAAGGCAGTTCAAAGTTTTATTAGTTTGACAAAGAACAAAAAAAAATTATCCTAAAGAAGAGGGATAGAATTTTTTTGAAGGGCAATAAGAATGGTTTTTCTCAGTGAAAGCTTCTACAGTCTTTTTGGAGGTGGTCCGCTTCTGTCAACTCCAGTGAAAATGTTGTGGAACCTGTATGTGCTCACAAGAGTGGGGTTTTTTTGCTTGGGAGGCTTGGTGGGGAAATGTTCTAACTATGGAGCAACTAAAGAAGAGGGGGGAGGGGGGTATGTGTTGTGGGGTTGGGGATTGTGTTTCATCTTGCAAACAAATGTCCTTTCTATGGGAAGGAGGAAGAGAGTTTGGAGCACATTCTTATCCATTGCCCTTTGATTTGGGGCTTATGGCTGCCTTTCTGGGCCACTGAAACTCTAACTTGTGGATTTGTCCTTATTTGGTAAAGGACTTGCATGGAAGCTGGATGCAATTCCCTGTAAGGAAGAATCTTAGGCTCTAGTGGAAGGCAGCCCCTTAGTCTCACGTGGGCCATTTGGAAAGAGAGGAATAGAATTATTTTTTAAGATACCCCTTTCTCCCAGTTTAGACTGAACACTTTTTACAGTTATCTTTGTTCTTGGGCTGGGTTAATTCCTAATGTAGATCTTACTTGTGACAGCATTCTTTTCCCCAGTTCGAGGAGCTAGCTTTCCTGTGGGGCGGTAAGGTTTTTTGTAGCCCTTTCCCTTACAAGAGTCCTTAGGCTCTCTTTGTATACTCCTGCATACGTTGGGGTTGTTCTCATTTTTTTCTAATGAATTCCTGCTCTTGCCTATCAAAAAAGTATAACTGAAAATGAGTCAATTTCACTTATATACTAAAGTAAACAAAATGTGTTCTGGTTATTAATATTTGACAAAATCCACACAATTACAAGGCATAAGTATAACACATCAATATGTTTAACTATATTTACAATGCAATTAAGGATGGAATCCACCGGGTTAGGAAGAAAATCTATCTCATTAGTCTTCCGTGCACAAAGCATAGGCTGCTGGATGAGCCATCCCAAGTTAAGAGGATAACTAGTTGTTTGACAATAATGATGTTTGAATATCTCTTTCAGTATATCTCTGGAAGGTATCTCATCAAGCTTCGTTTTGTTCTATAATAGCAAACATAGTGCTGTCTAGAACAAACTGCATTCACTAGTAAAGCCTTTGGCTTTGATATAAAAATAACTATCAGTAACAGCAGTGATGAATACTCAATCCGGGTCATGCACCCCGTTCAATTTTGCTCCAGGAACATCGAGGTTGTCACTTTTCATATATCAAGAAAGTGGGATCAAAACAGAAAGTCGCCTGGGATATCACTAGCCTACTCACCTCAAATAAATTGCAATTTCCAAAATGAGAAAGATTGAGTTGTAAGACGATGGAAAAAAAAAATATACAAATATCAAACCTTCAGAAGAGCGCTTGAGGCCAGCAGCAGCGAGGGCGTCGACAGAAGCAGCAGCAGCAGCAGCAGCGCTACAGCCGTGAATTTTGAGAGGCAGCGGGAGGCACCGTCATTAGAAGCAGAGGAGAAGTGAGGCTGTCGAGGAGGGAAGAATGATGACATCGGTGAGGAATAGTAAGAGGGATCGGAGGAGGAGAGATATCTGGAAGAGGGGAGAGAAGGAAAGAATCGGGGAGAAATGCATCAGTGACAGATCAAAGGAGGCAGAGGCGAGATTAGCAGCCGTAGCCCGTAGCTAGGGTTGTAGCCGTAGGTGAAAGTTGATTCGCATTACAAATGAAATCACAAGCAGAGTGAAAGACAAAGACAAACCCTAGAGAGAGAGAATAAGAAGAATGAGACCAACCACTCCTCGTAGTTGGTGCTCAGGGGATGATGATGATGGACGGACGGATGGATGGATGGATGGATGGGGAAAAGGAAAAGGAAAAAGGGAAAAATGATTATCAGAGCCAGTTGATGCCTTAATGTCAGTCGGGCTTTATTTGGATCCACTTCAAACCTGACCCGGCATATCTATGCAATGCAACCATAAAATCTTAAGAAATCTTTGTTTAAAAAACCTAAAATTGACCCTTTTTTCAAAAAAAAAACAACAAACAATTGTAAATCTAAGATATATTAATATTTTTAAAAGATAATATACTATTTTAAAAAAAACGAATTATTAAATATGTCGTTATTCAAGTCCCAATCCTAAAGTGTCAAGGCTTTTTTTAATTGCACAGTATAACATCATCCTTAGTAATTCTACGCATATATTTTAAGAATTGAAACGGTAACTTCTCTTTAGAAACCATAAAGCTGCATTTCTTCTGGTAATTGGTGATTTTTTTTATCATTATTAGTATGGAATCACTTTTTCATCATTTTCTTTTCAAATTTGTAGTTTAGCTTAGTTAAAGGATTTCTTCTGCACTCATTTGATTCGCTTTTATTTTTTCACGCTTTTAATATCGATCCGGCATGTATACGCTTTATCATTAATCTATCATGACAGATGATTGGCCAAATCAAAATACGCGTATTTGGACACAATTTTTTGTGAGTTTTCGTGTTAACAAGTCAAATAATAAAATTCGATCCAATAGAGTTATCGAATCAAATCCTATTACAGACATTTTCTATATTCTAAGCATTTTAAATTTTCAAATGTGTAGTTTGAACCAATTCATTTTACTATTAACCTATATATTATTTCATCTTTGAGCACTTTTTGACTATTTGTGATTGAACCAATCAATTTAATTATTTCCAACAAAATAAAAAAAGAAAAACGTAGCATTTAAAAAAACGACCGAAGAGTCATTATAAAAGAAGCAAAGTATTGAATATGTGGTTATTTAAGTCCCAATCCAAAAGTGTCTTAAGGTTAATTTTCATTTCAGGTAAAGTAGAACATCACCCTAAGTATTAAGTTTATCCTCCAGGCTCCATGTCATCAAAAACGCTAAAATCTAAAAATGTGAAAAGGTTATTATGTTATTTCCATATTAAAATTAAGTGGGTGGCCCACTAACCTAGTATTTAGTCAATTAAAAGAATACTCAATATCTTTAAACTGTTATAAAGATATTTTACTGATTTTAGCTGTGGCTATATATAATAAAGAGAATTTATGAGTAAGAATCACATATTATTTATAATAAATATAATTTATTATATGAACGGTTATTTATAATAAATATAATTTATTATAAGAATCTAAGTATTTATAATAAATATAATTTATTATACACGCTATTCGAATTACACGTTTATAACCTGTTAATGCGTATTTCGCCCTCTTTCTCCTATCAATGTGTTTATATATGTAAAACTCTTCATACGCATAACTTTCTTTCCATCAATTACAAAATAATTTCAGATATCAAAGCTTGATATGCGAGACAAAGAGATCAAGCGATTTGATATCTATAAACTCGGCAAATCTATCATACCGCGCTGCTTCAAACTGCATGCAATCTATACGCTGCTTATTTTTTTATTTTATTATTATCAATGAGATGAGTTTGAATTGACATCCGGGGCCATTGTGTGTTAATTTCGTATTAAGGTTTGCAATCGGGTATCAGCTAGATTGAATTAAATATTCAAAATCATTGTTTTAAGTAAAGATTAAATTTTTGAGATTTTATCTTCGACACTGTCTCACTCAAATTATTAAAAATATATTAAAGACCACCTCAACACGTAGAAGGAAGATTTTTATTTTTCCATAAGAACAGCCGACTGATTTAATGCCGACGGCGCGCCGGTTTGGCGTCGCCCGGTACGCTTTCAGCAGCGCTACCATATGCCATTACCGGGCCGTTTCAAAGACCAGACACCGTGACAGAAGCTTCAATAGCGAGAAATATATAATCATAACACCGGGTTAGCCGATTGTCATTATCACTCTATTCAATAATGAACTCGAAATTCTCTTTTAACATTATTCATATATCCCGATTTGAACTCAAATTATCCACGAATGTCGATTTTTTTGATTTTATTATGATTGATTATTGAATCGATTATTATTAAATATATTATTTCCTTTGATTTTTTAACTCAAATAAAAGAATTAATTTCATCTTGTTAAATTTTTATTCAAAATGACAATTTATAAATGTAAGGTTAACTAATTTAGATAGTTGCCAAAGTAACCTAAATTAGTGGAGCTCTCATGATAGAATTGCATAAAGGAATAAAGGGAGACTTATAAAATCTGATTAATTCCTTTCTTTATGAATTAGGAGAATGAGACTAACCCAAAAGAGAGTCAATTTCTACTAATTATTAATTAAATTCGCTTATTTTTGTTTATACAAGGTAAAATGGTTACCCAAAGGTAACATATAAATGACACAAAATAAAAGAAAGTGTTTTAAGCTCCCTCCGTTTAACACGATATTGTTAAAATTCACCCAAAGGGAGAATCTTAATGATATAAATAGTTCATTGCTATTTGTTTTATACTCTGAGGCCTTATTGTGAGCATTATGAGGATTTGTACAGTTCCCACTTCATTACACTCTCTTGGGGATCCGGAATGACCTGCTTTTGATGCATCGAACTTTCTAAATGGTATGAGTAGCTCACTCATCGGGCGTATTGGATTCGACCGTTTTAATAACGGATAAACCTCCCGTTGTTTAATATAAGATCTCGAGCAAGTGGAATAATCAAAAGCCCTGGCAAGATCCAACAGACTACCGATGTTTATGAGAATGACTATTAATAATATCAAGACCTCTCTCAAATCGTAGTTTGCTCTAATTTCTCAAATCGTTGAGGAGCTCTTCAAACGCTGCTGATAAGTCCTCAGAGGCACATTGATGGCTGAATGATCATTCATGAAATATGATGGTCGAAAGGTATTCAACAACATATTTCAAACATGACTAAAAAGGCTGCAAAGCTTAAGGCACTAGTATGTGGCAGAGTGGATGAGTCCCTTCGGCACAGCTTATCCTAACCCCATTCTGATCTTACAGCTATCTATCAAAATCCACTATAATACTATCAGTGGATCATGAACTGAATGAGCTCATCGCAAAGTATACAGAGAAGGCAGGAGTAAGACAAGAATGACATAATCTTGCTCTTGCCAGAACTCCATGGAGTCATGAAGAAGAAAGTGAATCAGGGTGAAAGAACTTTCCACCTAAGAAAAAGTGGACTCGGGAAGGTAGCCAGAGTCATGATGGAAAATTCACGGTAAGTTGCTACTTTTGTGGCAAGAAAGGGCATGTGAAGAAGGACTGTATCAAGCGCAAGGCTTGGTTCGAAAAGAGAGGGATTCCTTACAACCAGGAAACCAAAGGAAAGTGAAAAGTTCCTCTATATGGGAAACCGTCTCAAGGTTGGAGTGGTAGCTGTTGGTACCTATCGCTTACTATTAGAGACGGTCATCGGATGGATCTCCTTTAAACACTTTTGGCGTACCTTCTATTTCTAGGAATTTAGTTTCCTTGTCCAAATTATATGCTACTGGATATTCTGTTTTATTCAGTTCTGGACAATTAAGTTTGATGTTAAATTCTATTACAGTTGGTTCTGGTATTTTATGTGATGATTTATATAAAATTTCCTTGAATCATGAATTTGCACAAACTTTAATAACCCTGCATTCAAATGTTGGTTCAAAACGTGGCTTAATTAATGAAAATTCTTTAATCTTGTGGCACAAAAGACTATGGCACATCTCTAGAAAGAATAGAGAAGTTAGTGAAGGCTAATTTACTAAAATCTGACTTTCACTATTTTCAAAGTAGATTGCATAGCAAAGCAACAAACATATAAAGAAAGGTGCCACAAGAAGTAATGAGCCTTGAGATAATTCATACGTATATATTTGTGGACCACTCTCTGCTCCATGTTTTACAGAGAGAAATATTTTATCACCTTTTATGTGATGATCTATCTCGTTATGGTAATGTTTATCTAATGCATGAAAAGTCTCGTGCCATTGACATATTCGAGATGTTCATAATGTGGTATATCAGAGACAATTAGATAAAAAGATTAAAATTGTGAGATTCAGATTCAGAGGCGGAATATTATGGCGTATATGACGAATCAGACAAAATCCTGGGCCTCTGGCTAAATTCTGAAGATGTGGCATTCATGCTTAAGACACAATGCCTGATACGCCACAACAGAATGGTGTTGCTGAAAGGCGTAATCGCACATTAATGGAAATGGTTAGGAGTATGATGAGTTACTCTTCGGCACCTATTTACTGCGGGTGAAGCCTAAAAACCAAGTAATGTATATCTTGAACAGAGTTCTCAAGTAGCGCGCCCAAAACTCACACTTCAGTTATGGACCGGGTAGAAACCTAGCTTCGAGACATATATATAAAATAGGTTATTCAAATGGAGGCAAGAATTTATAACCCATGAGAAAGTGCTTGATTCAAGAACGATATCCGGATATTTCATCGCATCCGAGCAAATCGAAAAGTGGTATAGATTTTATCAGTTCCAACTACAAGCAGAGAATAGTTGAAACCAGAATGCCGTATTCTAGAGAATGGTGAAATAAGTGGGAGTAATGAACCAAGAAAGGTAGATGTTGAAGAAATAAGAGTGGATATCCCACCACTCTTTTTACCTCAAGAAATTATTGTCCCTCAACCTGTTCAACAAGTTGAGGAAAATGAGAAGATAATTTAGCTGGTTCATTAACAATTAAAAATATTGCCATTGAAATGTCGTGAGCTACTACAACCGCACCTTTGAGGAGATCTCAAAGAGAAAGGAGACCGCTATTGCTGTATGATTATGGTGTATTTATGTGAACTGATTTTGATATCAGGATAAGGAAGGATCCGTTTCGCTTTTCGCTGCCATGGAAAGTGATGATTCTAGTAAATGGATGGAAGCTATGAATGAAGAGTTGAAATCTACGGGTCTATAATCTGTCCGGGATCTCATCGAATTGCCTAATAGTTGTAAACCCATCGCAATAAATGGGTCTTTAAGACAAAGCGACGCTAAAAGGCAATATCGAATTACGGCGTCGTACTTGTGGCCAAAGGTTTCCCACTCGTGCCACAGATGGATTACAAAGATACATTCTCCCCTGGGCCCAAGAAAGATTCGCTTAGAATCATCATGGCACTTGTATCTCATTTTGATTTGTAGCTACATCAAATCTACGTTAAAACTCGTGATTCTTAAATAATTGATGAAGATATCTACACGGAACAACCTGAAGGGTTCACAAAGAAAGGAAATGAACACCTAGTTTGCAAATTAAAGAAATCCATTTATGGTCTTAAACAAGCTTCCAGACAATGATATATTAAGTTTAATAATACCATTACATCTTTCGGATTTAAAGAGAACATTGTTGATCATTGTATATATCTCAAAGTTGGGAGCAAGTTTATATTTCGACATCGTATGTGGATGATATTTTGCTTGCTAGCAATGATCTTGGTTTATTAGGTGAAACCAAGGAATATCTCTAAAAACTTTCATATGGTTGATAAGGGTGAGGCAAACTATAAAGTACTGCATCGAGATCTTAAGGGATCGATCTCGACGAGTGCTAGGTTTATCTCAGAAAGGATATATTGATCGGGTTTTAGAGAGATTTAATATGCAATCATGTTCATCTGGTATTGCACCTATATTGAAGGGTGACAAATTAAGTAAAATGCAGTGCCCAAGAAATAACATGGAAAGGGAGCAAATGAAGAAAATTCCTTATGCATCACCGTGGGGAGTTTGATGACGGCCAAACATGTACAAAACCTGATATCACTATAGGTATGTTAGGAAGATACCAGCGATCCAGATTCGAACACTGAAAGCCGCAAAGAAAGTGATGAGGTACTTAGCAAGGGGACAAAAGGTGGATTATATGCTCACATATAAAAGATCTGAACAATTAGAGGTTGTTGGTTACTCGGATTCTGATTATGGTGGTTGTCTCGATAGCTTAAAGTCAACTTCAGGATTTGTCTTTATGCTAGCAAATGGGGCAATCTCGTGGAAGAGTGAAAAACAATCAATTACTGCTTCATCCACGATGGAAGCCGAGTTTGTTGCTTGTTTTGAAGCTTCAAGTCATGCTTCAGATATGAAAAAGAATTTATTTCAGGCTTAGTGTTGCCTGACTTATCGCTAAACCCTTTAGAATATATTGTGATAACACTGCAAATCGCTTTTCTTCTCTAAGAATGGCAATTTCTAGTTGGATCGAAACACATGGATTAAAGCATTTGAACTGAGCAACAAATAAATTCGTAAACAACAAGTGTCAATTGAAAATACAGGGACCACACTTATGGTTGCCGATCCATTAACTAAAGGATTACCTCCTAAGTGAATATTTAGAACATGTTGCGGAGGATGGGCCTTTGAGTAATCCATAATGAATGGTGGTTATGTAATCGAGCAATTCTGGCGCATTAAAATTGTTTCGTTTATTCTGTTTTCACTATGAGTGCACGCTTTACTGTTTGATAAACAGAATTATTCTTACAAGATAAATTAAGGCAGGGCAGTATCTGGTAATATGGATCAAGTTAGTAAGGGCTATCATGTGTGGTGCATGGAAGGGAACATGACATTATGGTCATGTGACCGCCATGACTCGCATTTATGATCTAAACCGATTCAAGATATGGTATATGATTTTGGACGATACGAGTTTATTGAAATCGTGATCATGTATAGTTTTCATAATCGGTTTAGTGGGCCAAGTGGGAGAATGTTATTTCCACATTAAAATTAAGTGGGTGGCCCACTAACCTAGTATTTAGCCAATTAAAAGAATACCCAATATATTTAAATCATAAAGAGTAGATACCGATTTTAGTAGAATTATAATAAATAGAATTTATTATAAGAACGGTTATTTATAATAAATATAATTTATTATAAGAATATTTATTTATAATAAATATAATTTATTATATGAATCTGCTATTTATACAAATATAATTTATTATAAGATCCGTTATTTATAATAAATATAATTTTATTATATGAATCTGTTATTCGAATTATATGTTTATAATGGTTTTGAACGTGTATTCTTGGCCTCTTCTCCTATCAATAAGTTATATAGAAACCCTTCATATGCTGCTAGAACTCTTCCATCAATTGGCGTAAAAATAATTACAAGTATCAAAGTTTGATAAGGAGGTAAGAAGAGATCAAGGATTTAAGATCTATAAACTCGAAGGGAAATCTCTCATGGTCACAAGTGTTCTTTTGAAATTATAATCTATGTTTATTTTTATTTTATTATTATTATCAGAGATGTTTGAATTCGATGATCTGAAATATTGTGTGTTAATTTCCGTATTAAGGTTTACATATTATGGATTGTATGTTTTGAAACTTCTTCCGTCAACCGTTGAAGACTGATTCAAAGTTTATCTCTCAATAATTCCTATTAGTTAGAAAAAAATTTATTTTTATTTAATTATGAGGATGAGTCGACAGTTGTTTTAGAGTTTTTTTCTATGTGATAAATATGGAGAATTAGTTATGAATTGAATAAATTAGTGAGTCAAAATTGGTTTGTTTATTTTAATTTTGATTTATCTATTATAAGCCTATTTATAGGCATTTTTAAAATGTTTGAAAAATTATGAGAGTTGCAAGTTGTTTTTCACTTCTATTTTATTTCCCTAATCCTAAAATTCCAACATGGTATCATAGTTATAGGTCTTGAGGGCTAGATCATTCCAAAACTTCGTGCTAACAGAGAGGTACATGCTCGAAGGAGCTGGATTAAGAGAGTAATAGAAACCAGTGTTTCGATTTCCTCGCGGCCAGCAGAGCCACTATGATCGAGGTTATTCAATTGAAGAGCCAATGCCTATGTACTAGTCGCTTCACGCCAAGATTTGTCTATATAAGTTCGTGGTCTCACACAAGATGTTGCTCATTGCTGTTTAGAATCTATAAATTAATCTTGTTGCCACGAGGGTTGATATTGATAGTGATGCGCATGAGTCATAGAGAGGCTTGGAGAGCTTTTAATATGAGAAGGAAAGCGCAAATGAGGAGTAATTAGGGCTATGTTTGGGGGTTGTAATTAAAATCGTTGCCGAGTAGCAAAATCGGTGTTTTTAGGTCTAAACACGCTTTTTAGGATGTTTGGTTATTTCAAAATCTATGGTGGTTAATCAAAATTTGATTTTAAAACCCGCTTTATAAAAGCGCGTGAAGACTTGCTTTTTCTCACTAACAAAAAATTGAAATTGCGCATCACAATTTTTTTATTTTCTTTGGACAAAAATAACCTCAAATAACTTTTATATTTACAATGAACCAAATATAAAAGCTAAACTTTTCTATGTATCCTCACCCTTCTGCAAAACTTCCCTCACCCTACTATTATTCTTAAAGGAATTTCCATTTTAATATTTCCGCATGACGCAAAGCCTTTGGATTGTCGGTCATATCTCTTTCATCAGCTAAGTTTTTCTTCATAAATATTTAACTATTAGTTGCTTGTATTTACATTGTTTTGCCAGTTTTTTATGAACAACAAATTTAATTGGAGATGTAATCTATGAATTAGCTAAATATAGGGAAAATTTAAAGATGCGCTTATCAATAGATTTATAAAATTAATCGAAGGAAAATCGATTTTCATGTTAAATTTTCAATCGAAAGTCATTAGCAGAAAATATAGATTACTTGGGAATTTAGGGTTTGCCTTTAAAACCCGCACTGTTATTTTTTTTCTCTAGTCGCACGACCTCTCACTGTTGTGTTCTTGTTTTTTGTCAATCTTGCTGCTGTGTTCTTATTTTTTGTCAATCTCTCCACTTAGGTTCTAATAAACCAAGTTATAAGTTAGGCACTGTCACCCATCAGCCTGCCCACTACACATATTCTTGTGCTCACTAATCTTTCTTCGATAGGATAACTGCTCTTTTCTTGAAAATGTTTTTTGACTCTTATAATGACTTCCGTGGCCAAAATACAGAAACTTTCAACAAGATTAACAAATCTTTTTGTATTTTTTAAGTTCTCCAACAGCTTACCATTTGATTTCACATTTTGATAATCATGCATTTTTTTTCCCTTTGCTATTCCATAATAAATTTTTTCAAATAGCCCCTTATTGATGTTATTTATGGCCTTCTTTGTCATTCATTGTCTAGGTTGTTGAAACTCGTGATTTTTGTGGCACCCGTTTTCTTTTCGGTTATTATAAGACAATGCCTCCTAAAATTCCTTACGCGATTTATTTAACATTATGTGCAAATTTTATGGTTTGTTGTGTCGTAATCGCATCAGAATATTTGCTTCGATTGAAATTATCTTATTTTATTGAATAAATAAGTTCGCCTAGGTATCTTATCTTATTTATTTATTTAGCTTATCCTAAAAGTGTGATGTTATGGTCTATTCAAATACATGATATAACCATCACTAGATAATAAAATCTTGAAATGGAATTTACACTCTGCACATTATGTTGAGTAGTTAGTTTATGCTATTTAGCCGTAGTGTAAGGTTATTTTTATATTTTTCTTCGCATATTTATTTAGTTCTAGGTGTTTGGCTTCTAACAAAAAAACATCGTATGGTTCAATGCTTGAAGAGGTCTTCAAATTAATAAACTACTAAAGTTAATACGTTAAAAGATAGGTCACAACCTCACCCTTATGTTGGTGGAACAATAAGAGAAATGGATAAATTACGCATCGGGACACAAAAGCCTGAAGAGCCAAGAAATGGATCGAAATTATTTATTTTTGTTATAATTGCAAATATTGAAGGTTAAATTAACAATTTTATGTTTTTAATTATTTCATATTGAATATCATAATGAATTTTTGACATTATTATTATTTTTTTATTATCATTATTGTATAATAAATATTAGTTTAAAATTATTAACATTAACATCAAAATGAAGATGCATGTATGAATAACCATCTCTTTTGATAATTTTATTTTTGAATCACATTTTGAATCACAGTTTTATCAAACATGTAAAAACATTAATTCTACATCACAGTAACTTTAACCCAACTGCCTCACTGCTTCAGAAACAGCTTTATAATCACGCTTGTTAAACGTGACGCTTCTAAATCCAGGCTCTTTCATCGCAACCCCAAACAAAGCCTAGAACAAAAATGGAACAAGCAAATGTAGTAAAAGGTCAAGAACTATTTTCAATTAATTTTATGAGAGTACCAAGAAGAATTTTTGTATATAAGGCTCTAATAATAAGTGAAGGTTGATGAGAGACTCAGACACAAAGATTTATAAGACGCAAGATCATAAGGTGAAGAGATGTGCTTCACAAATTTGAAAATATGGAGAGAAGTGCTCTATGAAAATTAAAAAATAAAAAAATAAATGCAGTGCAACTTTCAATCGCAGAAAGTGTCAATATTGATTCAAAGTTGAAGATCGATTCAAAGTTTGTCTCCTCAATACCTTGGTTGGCAGTGAAAGTTTTTATTTTTATTTAATTGTGATTATGAGTCTAGAGAGTTTTTATCTATATGATAAATGTGAAGAATTAATTGTGAATGAGATAAATTAGTAGGTCAGAGTAAGTTTGTTTATTTAAAATTTTTATTTATCTATTATAAGCCTATTTATAGGTATTTTTAAATGTTTGAAAAATTATGAGAGTTAGCATGTTATTTTTCACTTCTATTTTATTTATCTCATCCAAAAATTCCAACATCAAAACTATATGTGTTCAAAGTTGGAACCTTGATCTCAGCCAATAGAAGTCATCAAGTACCCTCCTCAAAGGCTCAAACTACCTTTCAAATTAAATATACGTATAAAATAATTATTTATATGGAGATAATTATCCATTTTAAAAGATAATATCTAATCACACAACACTAGGGTGGATCTAATTTAGTTGATGGATAAATCAATCACTGGACTTTCTGATTTGAAATTTAACAAGTGAATACATCTTATAATTGTGAAAGGTATTAATTTGAAACCTTAAAGGGTGTTATTTGCGATTACTCCTCCCCCCCCCCCTCCCTCCCCCCCTCCCCCCCCTCCTCCCCCTCCCCCCCTCCCCTCCCCCCCCCTCCCCCTCCCCTCCCCCCCCCTCCCCCTCCCCTCCCTCCAGTCTCCTCTGAGATGCAAATGAAATACATATTCCTTTTGCTGGTTTAACTATCATGATTTTTAGTATTCAGTATCTGGAGTTTGTACGGCATAAGCACCAAGCGCGCATGCATATAATAATAACTGATAAGCCACAATTACCATGTCGAAAGGGAAAGAAAGAACGAAAACAAAAAAACAATAAAAGAGAGTAGTGGAGTGGAGTAAGGTAATTAGTAAGCAGCCGGTAACACCCAAGTCAGCTTGTCATCACCTCGTTGTTGTTGGGCGCTGGCACCAAAACAGGCCCGCCTTCTCGCCGGCAGCGTCCTCTCGTTTCATTCCGCAATTTATCTATCCAATCCCCTTCGTCTTCCCTCCATTTCAAACCATCTTTGTCCTGTTCTTCCTTTCCATTCCACCGTTACTGACTCATGTTGTTGCTGTATACGACTCCTTCGGCTGCGCTCCTTGTGCCCCTGACATATATATTTCCTCTCTCTCTCTCTCTCACTGCCTGATTAATTTGCCCTCCACTTACCCTACTTGCCTGCCCCCCACCATTTTATAGTTGCAGGTCGACCGACCTGTAATTGGGAAGGAAGGCGGTTCTTCCAGTGACTAACTGACTGACTGCACGTGGCAGCCATGCTATAAATACCCTTGTGCTAGGTGTGATCCATGCACCGATATCACTTGGCAACCGCCATTTTCCTTCTTTGAGATCTTCCCCTACCAACTCCTACCTCATTAATTCAAAGGATTCAACCGTTTAATGGGACAAATCCCAACAAAAATACTAAAATTAACCCTTTTCATTGAATTCCAATCCAAACACAAAAATACCTTTGAAGATTTAGTGATAAGATATATGCATGAACGGGAATTTAATTATCAGTTAGTTATTGTGATGGTGTTATACGGTGTTAAAAATAGTAAAAACTAATTAGGTTGATGTCAAGTCAACAAATGAATATTGATCAAAAAAGAAAAATGGATAGTCATCATCATAGCATGGTCTGCACTGCCAGGCTGACAATGAAACCTAACAAGGCTCCTGCTATGACTTCAACCTCAGTGTGGCCAACCGTTTCTTTCAATGGGTGGATAACCTTCTTTGATCCTTCTTCTCCATCACCATCATCTAGGACAGAAGGTGAACTGCTTTGTCTCACCCTTTTGGGGGATGTAGCTAATAGAATGGCATTAGTTCGGTTGGGTGCAGGAGAAGTCTCTATATTTGCTGATGGTTTTCCCGGTTGACTGGCTGACTTATCCTCTCCCTCATTACAATGAAACCGTGTCTTTGAAAGCTGTCAGAAAGAATATATTTCTGCATGTTTCCCACTTTCTCCTTACTCCTGCAAACAGAGGATCTTCGGTTAGACATTACAGTAAAGACCCATTATCTAGCCATAGAAACAATTGCCAATAACCTGGTTCATCTATCTTTATCTAGAAATATCTTCTTTATCCTACTTTTCAGCATTAACTGTGTACTAAAGGAAGTCAACAGAATTTTTGGTTATCTGAGAAGCACATTCTCACAAGCATTCCACTGTGGCTTTTGAGGCTTGCAGGTTTGTACAGTGAGGCAACTATATTAACAAACCATGATTAGCATATTTGATGGGGAGGGTATTAAATTAGCCTGAAAAGTGGTTGTCAATCGAAACTGTTCCATCCATGTGTAAAGGTTTACACATCGAGACTGATGATGATCGATCTCATCTTAAATTGCTGCTTCTACAAGGATATTTTGGGGCTTTGCCTAATCATATTAGGAGTAGTTGGGAGCTGAGATCAGTCCTAAATCTCTTTGTTATTTTGAAATTTTCAGAATTATCTAAATTTGTATTCTGGGTCAGGGTATGAGCTTCTATCTTTAGATCTTCAATTTTACTTTGTGTATTGAATGTCATAAATTTCTAACATGGGATAATCGTATGTCACCCCGTAACTCAGAGTTTCCACAGACTAGCGTGCGCTTCAAAAGGGATATCCCAATCTCCTACCATCAACCTAATTTACCCTGTCATGGTGATTATGCAATCTATATACATTTGAGCAGTATACCAGCACAAACTCTTTTCAAATTAAATAGACATAGGGAAGAAGAGGTTCCATGGAAATTGATAGCCCAGTGGCATGGGGAGAAGGGTTGAGATCTCCACATGTAACTCCAGAGTTCATGCTTCTGTTGCTAACTACTAAAAACTAAAACGTACTGATAAAAAGCAGATTGTGACTTTCTTACCAATTTGCAAGCCAGCATGCTCCATACTAACTATTAGGGTTGGCCTTTTGGTGATAAATCTTAACCCTTGTACCAATCTATTATTTTAAAGTTATACTCACAGTTGAACCTTGACATATACAGCACAATTCCTCAATCTAACAATCTTTAACTAAAGGAAGAGGGGTTTAGGGAGTTGTTGACAAGCTGGTGGCAAGGTTTTAATTTTAGAGAATTCATTAGCTTTGTTCGTGTTGCTAAGTTGATAGCCCTTAAATCCAATTTAAAAACGTGGAACATGGATGCTTTTGGGAAGGCTGGGAATACAAGGGGGACCTCGTGTGTATGCACTCAATTCCAATAACCCTTTGCTTTGTTTTGGGCTTGATCGGTTTTTAGTTGTGCTTTGGGACCTCCTTTTACCAACAGCCTAGACTAGGTTTTGGGCAATCTCACCTAAAAGGAGAAAAGACCAAGAAAATGAAGAAAAAAAATGAAATGACAGGGCAATTTACAACATAAGGTTCGATTTGAGTTTATAGTTCCATGAAACGCTAGGCAAAAAGTTTAAAGCAAAAAGACTTCCTTGTCATCGAACCATAGTCCTCCCCTAGATGTTTAAAACCTCCAAGTTAGAACTCCATTTTCCTATAAAACTTTCTTTCATGGATTCCATAGGAAGGGCAGGAAGATGGAGGCAGATAGTCTAATGCATTCCGAGGGGAGCATGGCAATGACTTTCTCCCCCAAAATTTCACACAAAGGCACAACATGAACACCATCGAGAGAAGCCTCTAAACCCGAACCCAGAGATGCAACTCAATACTTGTTTGTAATAGAATTTTTTCTGTATTAATTGGCTTTCAATTTGTCAATTCAGCATTGGAATCACAAGAATGAATCATATTCCAGGGCAACAACGAATGGGTTGGTATGGATATAGGCAAGACAGTTTGTTGCCATAAAAGCAGATTATAACCATAAGAATATCATCACATTCGAGGACTATTACCCAGGACCCCTACTTTACAGTCAAAGGCAAACAGTTGACTACGACGAAAACAGATAATTTTCCTTCAACAATCGAATTGCAAATCGGAGAAGAAGATAACCAAACAAAACAATAATGAAATGCCAAAGTACCTGTGCGTCATACATGACAAGGGAAGCATAAACAACAGCCATACCAAAGATTGAGTCAGAAAACCCCCTGCAATTATCACACATATAGATAAATACAGATGAAAGCAATCAAGAGGAACAACGAAAAGTCAACATTGCTGCCGCTGCTTTACCTTTCAAGAGCAAGCGCCGTTGCAGCTGCCACAACCGCCTATTCAAAAATCCACCCACCCAATGATAAATATTTCCCATGATGAATCAGAAAAACAACTTAAGAAAAAAAAAACAGAGATTCAAGCAAAGACACATACAGAGGAATGGGTAGAAGGAAATCCCCCAGGTTGAATGGCGGAACCAAGATCAAATTTGCGGCTGTAGAGCAGATAAGAAGTAAGGCTTCGCGAGCCGCTGCCCTATTGCCGCCGAAATTCCTGCTGCTAATAGAACCTTGAGGCAAAAAACAAACAAATAAACACAATATTGTTCTCATATTCCAAACGCTTCTTATCCAATTCATTCTAGAAACCAAGTTGCCAACTTTTCACCTTGTTGTGGGCAAGTTCAGGCAGCAGATCGAACCCGGGAGAGAGACAGACAGTGCGAGAAACGAAGGGTGATGTAGAAGAACGTTTCGACTTTGGGAAAGAGAGAAAGGTGGAATTTTCTGGGTTGTGATAGCGCATAATCAAAGGTCATGTCACCATACTAGACCGATAAGATAACATCATTGGCATTGGCATCGGCGCATTGACATCCACCACTATCTGTTGGTGTCTGTGAGACCGCCATCTTAATCTTAATATCACTGGTTATGTTTCATTTTGTTTGGCCGCTCGCCACCTCTTACCATCTACATTTTTTTTCCATATTCTTCTCTTTTTTTTTTTTTTTTTTTTCTTCTGTCAAAGTCAAACGATGATCCTTTTAAGTAAAAAGTCTCATGTCTGCAAATCTAATTTCTTCCCTGTTCTTCACCATGGGAGGGGTGAAAATGATCTTTTTATTAAAATATATATATATATATTGGATTTTAGAAATTATTCTTTTTTTTTTTTAATCTTCTTTGTATTACATGTTAAAAGTCTTGATAAGAAACTATAACTTCATTTTTTTTTAACTAAAATCATATATTAAAACTAAAATCGTAATTTATAAATACAACTTTAGTTCAAAAATGAAACCGTAGCTTTTAACTAAAGCTTCTAATCTCTCCAAACAAAAGTTTCAAAAATCACTTATAATAAATATTTATTTTTATAAAAAACTCATTTTGAACACAAACTCTCTCATGAGAGCTTTATATTTAATAATGGATGATAATACTTTATTAAAGTCGTACAAGTTTTGTTTCTGCTTTAAAAAGTATTATAAGAAATATAATTAAGTCCAAATATTATTTATTGCTCTAGATTTGTTAATGAGCTTCGCATAATATATATTGTTTGATTCGGAATCGTTTAACTAGTGAACAAAATTTAAAATGTTAGCGATTGCATCGAGGGAGCTTTAAATAATTGTTAAATTAGTTGGAGTAGGACATGTTTGAATGGTGGGTAATACATATAAAATAATGGCCGGTCAATTTGTTTACTTATACCTAATTTTGAATTAATTGAGACTTGAATGTGTTAGATTTGTTAACAAATCTTATAATTTGTTTTGGAACCCAAAAATTAAGTGAACAAATATCCAAGTTTCTTTCCTTGGTTTAAAATTTTATTAAATACCGATCATATGATTTTTATTTCTTATTTACTCGCATATCAATGATAGTCAATAATGTCTAATTTGGTGATATGATGATGAGTATAATTCAACTTAACAATATACCAAAGGAAAATTTTAAATATTATAATTGGTTGTTAAAGTTTTAATATGTTACTTTTTTTTTAATATAAAGTATAGTTTTAGTGCTTAGTTTAATGTTTATTTTAAGATATAAATCTTGTAAACATGAAAAAGTTATACATGTTCAAAGTGACAAAATTAAGATGTGCGAGTTTTAGACCCAAATAATTTTTTAGGAAAAAAAATTATTAAATTAGTTTAGAAACCAAAATAATTACTAAAATAATGGGTAATGCCGTTATCCCTAACAACGGTAATTGGCTAAACAAATGTTCAAGTAAAATAACAAGCAATTTGAAAAAAATTTAGTTCAGCTCACACCATTGCTGATAACGACATTCTTGACAATTTCAATCGTTTCCGGCCCATAACAACTATTATTTGAACATTTTAGCGCTAATCACGCTTATTTTGGCGAACGGTATTTGATAATTCTAATTACCGCTGTCCGTAACAGCGATATTTGAACATTTTAAAGCTAATTGTCGTTGTCATGGACAACGGTATTTGATTATTCTAATTGCCGTTGTCTGTGACAACAATATTACACACTACTTTAGCAATTATTTTGGTTTCAAACTAATTTAATAAATTTTTTTTTCAAACAAATTATTTCGGTCTAAAACTTTGGTAATTAAGTATATTTACATCTGATCTGTCGGGATGAAATCACTCATTTAAAAAAAGTGATGATTTAAGATTTTGTTCCTATATATATTAAATTGAGAGCTTGCGAGATAAGAATGAATCCAGGAGTAGTATATGAATAATGATAGAGTAAAGAGGGATTCGAAAGATAATTTATGACTGGGAAAGTGTTGTTGGTATGAAGCTTCAAATGCAAAGGATCCTATTATCAAAGTGAAAGAGATTAAGGCACCGTTTGGAACCCCGGAAAATACTAAGAAACAGACAAGATAGATAGAAAATACTGTAAAAAAAAAAAAAATTTATTGAGTAGTAGATACTCGATTGATACCAGAGAGAGAGAGAGAGATAAGCTGAATGGAGGTTGTGGAGTTTCCGTTATTGCCTGCCATAAACAAAATGCCAAGCGAGTTCAATACTTTGATCTCTTGGGCAGCAGCCTTGCTCTCAGTTCCTCAGCTACAGCATCTATAAACTCTTCAGTCTTCAGATACCGATCCCTACTAACCCTACAAAGAAAATAAAAAAAAGGGAGGGAGGGGGGAAAGTTTATTAGGAATGAAAGATGAAGAAGAGCACATCTATAGAGAGATGGATGAGAGAATATCGCTTTGAAGAACCACTAAACATGGATAAGAATTGCAAGATCCTTGTCATCTTCCCTGATTCTACGGTTGCAATACAGGCTATCCAGCTTCTGTAAAATCAGTGCTCTTGTGTTCTAATCATTCTTTGCCCTGTTCACATTCCCAAACATCATGTGAAGGAGACATACTTGAGGCACAAAGTTTTTTAGGATCCTTTTAGAACCCATAAAGTACTAAGGAAAGAAAATAAAAAGGTTTATATTTAATAAATTAATTCTATATGCTTTATCTAAACTCTTCCGCTTTTACTTGTTTTCTCATTATAGAAGGATCAGAAATTTAAAAATATGTCAAAAGTTTGATTATATTTTATATTTTTCATTGTGAAACCAAACATGAGAAAATCATTTTTTTTATTATTTTTTTTCCTTTCCCTAGTATTTTGCAAGTTCCAAACGAAGATTAAGTGTAATTCAAAATAAACTAGAGTACTGTGACTAGGAAGATAGATGTATGCATAATATGTATAGCCTTGGGCAAAAACACGCTTTAAGGACACCTTTAACAACTATTTACCCAACCTCGAAAACTAAAAATTCCTATTGGGAATAATTTGATACGTTAAAAGAATGTTGGAGAACTCATTTATAGGTACCTGTGTGAAAGACCCCTTGACCAGGCAAAGATAGAGGCTATGCTGTTTGTGCTGGTTTCACCTCCCTTCTGATGAACCCTGTAATGGCGGGTGACTGTGCCATGTGCTGCTTCAGCTTCAATGGTCTTTCCATCTGGACACCTAAAGAACTCCAACTTCTCCATCAATCTGACTGAGATTCACAAGAGTGTCTGGTTCAAAGTGTGTAGAGGGAGGGAAAGCAACCGAGCAGATATATACCAGTACTGAAGTCATCAACCCAAGAGATCCGAATCCTGCAATGATAAGAGACAAAAGTTTCAGATGAATTAAAAAGGAGCATCATAATGCTTCTGCTGCAATGCTGCCAGAGCATCAAACCTTTTTCAGTTAGTTCAGCTCTTTTTGGCTCCTGGGAATTTTAAGAGAAAATGCAAAGGAAAGAAAATAGATTGCAAAAATACAAGGAAAGAAAAAAATGAAGGAAAATAAAGATTATATAATTTAAAATTTTATAAATCTTCAACTAATATTTTGCCTAGCTCATGCGTTTCAAACAGGCAAGGGCATAGGGAGGGGAGGGTCTTGGGCTCGAGTCCCAGTAGGGACAGTTTACTACATTGTAACTCGCTGCTGCATTGTCAAACAAAAACTAATATTTCCCTACTTTCATATAGTAAATAAATACAAGAAAATCATTTTCCTAAGCAATTTTTTTCTTTCCTTTGTACTTTATGAGAAGCAAACACAACCTTCATGTAACTCACACTTCATTGAAACAAAATGGTACAGACCTTGGGCTAAGAAATCACTCTGGACATCTCCGTCGTAATTTTTGCAGGCCCATACATAACCACCATCACTTTTAAGAGCATAAGCAACCATATCATCAATGGAACATGTCACATACTAGTCAAAACCACATAAGTTAGTGACTAACAGTGTGAACTGAGTATAAAACCAGATGTTAATCCTCAGGCATGATAGATAATCACTACATTCCTAAAGATTCAAACTTGGATTTCCATCCATTTATACACTTTGAATATGTCCTTAAATCTCAAGGATACAAAGATTCGATAAATAATATGAATGGAGGCCTCATAGTTATTTAAACTTTACAAAAGAAGTAAAGAGAATAAGATTATTCGAAATGGTTTAGCCCTTCAGACTAACATAGCTATTCCTTAGAACAAAACCATCTCTCTGACACACACAGGTTATGAGTATATAAGACATGATCGCGGTAGTTCTATTTGCTATAGAGTGATTGCAATAAAAGATAAACTATGGTAAAGAGGAAGAAAACATTGAAATCAGACTCAAACGTTACCCGCCATCATATTTTTAAGAATGGTATTTTTTGTTGAAAGATAAAGCGGCCATCTTTTCTGGTAAGCCATGTTCACTGAGGCCTCAGCAAAAGCGCGGATGGACTGTTGGAAGAAATAATAATCAAATGACAGTATTTATAGGTCGAGTCAACTTCAAGTTGACTTTCAAGTAAGAGAAAAGGAAGATATTTGGCAGAAACTCATCAGTATTATACACACAAAGCTACCCTTCCAAAGTGCCATGGGCACTGAAACTCCACTTTTTCAATGATCCATCAGGTAATGCACTGTGTATTAAGATCCCCCAGGCGATAACATGCCTCTAACTAATAGTTGAATACAAAGATTAAACATATGCAGATGCACCTCATTTTAAACTGTAAAATGAAACAAACATTATTCTTGTGAAGCTCAATTGAAATAAGTAGAATTAATAGCTTCGATCGCCAGCTTCAGCCTCATCAACCGCATCAGTTGGGCTGCTCGATATTGATCCCCCATACATGCCTTCCAACGGCTATAGGCCTGATCAACCTGGAAAAAATACAATTCTATAGCCCGTTTCTTCATTGCGGAGTTAGAAAGAATGAACATGAAAAAATCACATCAGTTCCATGAGGCGGGGAACATTCTTGCAGATAATTGGTTCTCTGAAAACAGTACCTGCAGCATGTTGGAAACGAATTCACAATATAGACAAAGTAAGAGGGGAAAATAAAAGCAGGAACCCACAAAAGAAAATTCATCTACCATTTAAAATGTTCCTAATAGTCCCATTTGGACTCTTCCACATCTGTGTCAAGTTAAACTCTTTAACACGGGCTTCATCTACCAGTCACCACAACAAATGAAAAAGAATCAATCTACTACAAAGTAAACAAAATTTTCAAGAAAAAAGATGCAGCTGAATCGCTTTGTCAAACAATGAGTACCTGGAGTTATAGTAGCACATTTAATTGCTACATTATACCTGTGACACCACAAAACCAGACAAAGTTTACATATTGAAAACTACAAGAGAATTTTGTGAAACACCAAAAAATCATCAAACAAGAGAAGAAAGGTGATAGCATAAGCACATACAATTTGAGAGTGGCATAGAGCACTATCAACTGTAATCTGATCACTAGTGGCCTCGCGATTGAGAAGGCTAAGATCAAAGCATTTGATATCCAACTCCAGTGCAGAGAAATGGAGCCGTGGGATATTAAACCAAAAGAAGAAGAAGAATGACTAAACCAAACGAGAAGGAAAAAAAAGAGGGAGGAAGCGTAAAGTGAAAAGAATAAGAATTACCTTGTCCTTGATTGACTTCCAGAAAACCCGAGTCATTTCATCACCTGCGTGGTAGAGAAATTCAAATTAGTTGAATTGGAATTGGGGGTTTGAAACCCATGTCTGAATTGTGTTAGAATTTGAAAATCCATGGCGGGATTCGGGATTCAATTCCAGAAAATTAAAGGGGTGTGTGAAGTAAAACAAGAATCGAAAAACAGGAAAAGAGAAGAAATTGATGGGAGAAAAAAGTGGTGCTGGACCATCCATCTCCAACTGGATGGGCGGTCCACTGATCTCTCCAATCCATCTACGATTTCTTCCCCTGCAGTTTGAGAAAGTCTCTGTCTCGACACTCAATCCAACTTAGAAAACCAACTACGTATGCTGCCTTTCACCTTCTTCAGATCTTCCACCCCCTCGCCTGCTGCAATAACTTAAAAAGGGAAATCTTTTCTTTTTTTTTTTTTGGGGAGAAAATATTGTTTAACTCCTGTACTTGGTGAACTTTTACAAATATAAAGCATCTCCGATAGTTAGCAAAAAAGACCCGCATCTAAAGTTATATTTTACTCCAAAAAACAAAAAGCAATTTTTTGAGATTTGCCTTAAAAGCTAAAAGCGTGCGAGCTCCAATAAAGGAGCATCTGTAACTTTGCACTATCCTAAATCTATTCTAATTTTACCATTTCTCTTCCTTAATAATTACATCATATACCATTTATTCATCTATATCACTCCATACCCAAACTAGTCTCTCATCATATCTAAAATCGGTTGCGTATCAGCTTCCCAAAGAATATTTGGCTCAAATATCGACTCAAGACCGCTCACTGGAAGAATCCTTTTGCTTAAAGGATTACTCCACTATTAGAGACGGGTTTTTTTGTTTAAGCATCTATTTTTTTGCTTTTGCTCCACTGCTGGAGATACTCTAAACTCAAAAAAAATAAAAAATTGTTATTTAAATACATCAACTTTCATTTTAATTTGATTTTCTATTGGAACTAGATGTCATACATCCGCCATTTGAACCCGGTGACGACCAACAACCCACACGCCTCCTTCCTCTGCTCAGCCTGAAGAATGCAACATTCAACACTGAATGTCACAACATCATGGCCTAGAATTGGCAATTTTGCCATCTCAGCCCATCTTTTTAGGTTCATTTCCCAAACTACTTTATAAGCTCTTAATTCCTTGTTTTTAGGGTTCAAACTTCAAGGCAGAGGTTCCTCTCCTTGTTATTTAGAATCAATTTAGGGTTTGCTTATTGATTGGATTTTACCTTGTGGATGCAGAGCTATAGTGATTATTCTGTGAGGTTGTGTTCTTAATAGAAGGAAAGTGGTGATTTGGTAATCTATAATCTTTAGAGTTTCTTCTTCTCCGTTTCTCATGTTTTTAATTTCTCTCATTTTGTATTAGTTCTTAATGATGTTCTAATTCAAGAACCTAGGATTTTGACTATAATTTGGATATGAACCTTATATTAATGTGTTGATTTTTATCTCTTTGGTATTTTGGTTGTTAATTGCTCAGATATTTGATTCCATGTTTAAATACTCGTATATTGATTTTTGATCACCTTCAATATGTTTGTGACCTGTTACAAACATTCTAAAAACATTTGCTTGTATACATAAATAATACTATTACATCCTATTCCAAAGACATAGAATTCGTCATACATGTAACACCTCGAATTAGACCATAGTAATTTTATTATAGTTTTATAGTATAAGAAAAGTAAAATTTGTATTTTCTGGAATTTAAGTGCTAAAAGTGAAAAAGAGTAAAGCCGGGACTAATACAAAAGCCAAAGTTAAAATGGTAATTTATAAGATGATAATTAAGGTCATAACATGCTAAGATTGTATGCTATCGTATAACTTTAGATGTTTGAATTGCAAATTGATGCAAAGATGAAGGACCTTAAATGAAAGGGTAGTTTAACCTACTTAGATAAGGCCAAACATGGCCTTATGATAAGACCAAAAATATCTCTTTTTGGGTTGAAAGGTTAGGGCATTCCGGTGGGGAGAAGGAGAAAAGAGAAGAGAAGAGAAGAAATATAAAGGCAGGAAGAAGAAAAGAAATAAGAAAATCTGTGTTTGGAACTTTGGTTTGAATCTAAGTGTTTGAACTTAGTTTGGAATCTATGTTTGGAACTTTTATTTTAGTGCTCACTTCCTTGTTTGGAATATTTCTTTTCGTATGAAAGTACAGAAACTGTATGTATGGATTTGTTGTTAGAAAACTATATTAACTCTTTCTTTCGTCTATGTTGAGGTTAGGAAAACCCTAACTTAAATACATGTGTATTTTGAGTTGGTTTAGTTTTAGTTGGAAGATTTCCAATGAAAATGGCCAGAACTGACCATTTATGTAGAAATCGCAGGTGAGTACCGATACTAAAAGTTGGGTACTGGTACTCAATGTGGTTTTAGCCTTTGCGGTGTCGGTGCAACGCAGATCGGGCGAAGAGAACGCGCATCAGTCGCTTTTGGTCTTGATATTGTTTTAGAGCGTATCGGTAGAGTTATGTTACCGTACTTAAAGTCGTTCGTCCGTAGGGATGTTATACCAGATCGGAAGCTGAGTAACGGCATTCAATGTGGCTTTAGCCCGCAGGATGTCAGTACCTATGATCGGCACAGCACTTCACTCAAAGTCGCTTAAGGTCCAGATGAGGTTGGCACGGTGATCGAGAGAGCAGAGTATCTAACAAAGTGGTTTAAGGACTGAAGATGTTAAGCACGGCATCGGTAAAACAGCGATTTGCACCAAGTCATAAGGTCCGAGTACGGGTCCTACAACTCTGTTTCTGTTATGGTCTTCTGTTATGGTCTTGCCTTCATTTGCTAATGGGATTAAGAATGATATAACGAATTCTGAAACACATATAATTGTATGCCTGCTTAAGACCAAATAGTGATGAAAAGAAATGTACTCACGATCTTGTCGCCAAGATACTGTGAGTGGGATGAAGCAAACACGCTGGGGATTTTGTTCGTCGATGTCTCAATGCGGTCGCCAAGTAAAGGCCGAAAGCACTAGAGACCGCACAGATTACTCCAAATTTCTGAGCAGCCACCAAATGTGACAACGCCGCCATGAATTTTGAGACTCACTTGCCATGAACATCGTGAGGGCATGATGCGGTGTGGGTGATAGTGGACCGACTTACTAAGTCGACACACTTTTTAGCTGTGTGGATGACCTTCACTGGAGGAGTTCTATAGGTTGTACATACAGGAGATTGTCCGGTTACATGGGGTACCGGTATGTATAGTATCAGATCGAGATCCCAAGTTTATGACCCATTTTTGGAAAAGTTTCACGACATGTGGACAACATGATGAGCATTAAGTGCTTTATCCCTGCATGTATGGCCCACCTGAGGACCATCCATACTTAGGAGGACATGCTACGGCATGCCTCTCTAGATCTCAAGTGTGAGCCGAAAGAGGATTGATCCTGAGCGGAGTCTCGCCACAACGACATAGTTATTGGGTTTAACACATGATGACACCCTGGCGAGGCACACCATATGGGAGGCCTATTTACTCCTGGGCTTGTCGGATCTGAGGTAAGAGAGAGACCCACTACTAAGCCTATAGATTCCAGTTTCAGGGCACCTCCGAGAAGGTGGATTTTATACGAAAGCGCCTTCTCATTTAGTCAAAGTCGTAGAAGAGCCACGATGCATTCAAGTGGCAACCTCTAGAGTTTGAGACAGGATCATGGCTCTGTCTTAAGTGTAAATGCCTCAAGAGAGGGAGCCACAAGCTCCCAAGGGGTGAAAGCTTATCACTCTGTGATATACTCCGCCTTCGAGGTACTGAGAGGGTAGGTACAATTGCGCTATTGTTTGGCACCAAGCCCATCAACTGCTCATGGTATTCCATGTCTCCATGCTCGAAGCATACTCTAGATCCGAATCATAGTGGAATGGGGAGAGCTTCGGCTGTTGATGCCGATAACCTCGGCGAGGACGCATGTATCACTGAGCACTGGGATAAGGTTTTGTAAAGTAAGACTGCGGAGGCCGCAGCGTGTCAGGCAAACATCCCCCGAGGGAGTTGAGGAGGCAACATAGGAACGCGAAGACACTATACGTACCAATTATCATTTCTTATTTGAGGATGGAGGTATGTTTTTTAGTCATTTGATATTAAAATGACTGTTGCATATGCATGTGATTGTATGTACTTAAGATCAAATTCTTTGTGTGTGTGGGAGGGAAGCATCGTAAAACTTAAAATTTGAATTTTTTTCGAAAATGGCAAACGGTAACTGTCACTATAGTACGTTGCAAACCCGGAATTTTCTAGATTCTGATGATCGAAACTAATCTCACTGGTTGGACTCCATTCGAAAATTTAGTTACCCAAACGACCCTCGGGCCGCATTCCAAATAGTAGGATTTTTCTAATGCCGTGGCAATTGGTGCCCAGTGACTCAAAAAAGAAGAAGAAGAGATTTTAAGAAAATTTTAAAATTGAAAATACTAATGATTTTTCATTTGAAATAATTGACTTAAACCGATGAAATTAATCGTTTTGGGGCAAAAACGGACACAAATAAGTCGTGGACACATGGTGCGACGTGAGCCAAGTATTTAAAATGACAAAAAGGGTTAAAAATCAGGGTAGGGTAGAAAATATTTCACATTTTTGTCGGGTTCACCGCTGAGAAAGAGGTGGGCGCAAAAAATGAAGAGTCCAAGACTTATTTCGACGATCCTCGGAGTTCCGTCGATCGAAATTCGTTAGGGCTAAGAACTAAAGTTCATCACCTCGATGAGGGCTATGTGTGTGTACCAAAAAGGAGGGATTTCACCGAATATCCAAAGGAGGAGATTTGAGGGAAATCAAAGTTTTCGGGTTTAAGAGGTGTTCTCGAGACCTCCTACCATTCTACTACGCTACAAGAGGCAGACCCTTCCACTTGCCTATTTCTCCACCTCTGGGCGGCTGCTTTCAATTTATATCGATCCTTAGCCGTTTGGCTCGTTTTCTACCCTAAGGGTCTGGGCCGATTTTTTAGCTTGTTTAAAGGGTTGTTTGGTGCGTTTTATATAGTTTTTACAGCTCATTTAGGCCTAGCTTGGGTTGATAATGTGAGTGTTTATGGCATGTTCAAGGATGGTTTTAAAGGCTGTTTGGCTATGCCGCCCCTAAGAGGTTATTTCGCTTAGATTTTGAGCCTCGTTTAAGGGTCAAGCCGACTATTTTTTTTACGCTTACGGCCTTTATATGGGTCACAGTACGCGTGAGTCAGTTTCAGGATTGCTTTTGTGGAATGTCCAAAAAAAATGTTTTTAAGTGAGCTATTTTATTTAAGAGAGTTTGACCGTTAGGGCTTGTCAAGCCGCTTTATGGCCAACTTAAGGACCAAGCCACGCTTATGCTTGGGCTATGGGCTATTCGGGCTTCCAGTTAGTGGGCATTTTTGGTGCATGCATACACTTTGCCTCGAGGGTTATGTGTTATCGCTGATTTCAGGATAACATGCTGGCTGTTTTCTTGGTTTTGATAAACAATATATATTTTACCGTATCGACATTGGTGTGAGTGTTTAATCGGTAGATTATATGCATGTGATATAATTCGTCCATGATGCATGATAATTGTGCTGAATTAAAATGTCTATATGACATTCATTACATACGTGATACGGATGACAAGATAATCCGCACGGCAGATATTACATTGCATATGCATGAGAACACGCATTTTATGGGTGTGGAGCGCATTGTTGATAACAAACACCACATTTGGGCATTGATGAAAGGGGCTCTGCATCGCTGCTGGACGGTCCGGAATAGCTCCACGCCAAATGACATAGCAACTCGTGTCGTAATAGTAAGAATAGACACTCGGGTGAAAGACCCGCTATCGGGTTCACACTCTAACGGTGAAAAAGTGTGGCAAGGCGTGTGGGCTCCATGTGGGACTCCTAGAATCGGGCCGTCGAAAAGACACATGAGTTTTGTATATGAAATGATCATTCGAGGTTTAACATCCAAAAAGTTTTGGTTTATAAACACGTTATTTTATTTCGAAAAGGATTATTAGATGTAATCCATCAATGACATATTTTTATCACACATTGCAATGTACTGTGTGGTGGAGCTCTGTGAAGACTTGGGGTATGGTGCGGTGGGACTCCTAGAATCCGTTGCTCGAAAAGACACATGAGTTTTGTGCTGTGTTTTCTCTTCCCTCCCCTGATCATTCCTGTGGTTTGGGCCATCCAAAAGCTTTTTTGTCATAAACACGTTATTTTATTTTTGGAAAAGGATTAGATGAACCATCAATGACATATTTTATCACACATTGGCATTGCATTGTGTGGTGGAGCTCAGAAGACTGGGGTATGGTGTACGACGAGTCTCATCTCATTTCATAGCATGACATGTAGAATCTAAACCTCAGAATTGCATATTCTACTAGAATCGTTAGATGTGGTAATATGAATTGTCAAATGTGAGCATTGCATGAATTTGGGCGGGAAGTAGCCTCTCGAGGAATTACTATATTGCGGGACTCACCCTATATGGAAAACATTTCATGGATGATATGCCAGGGTGGCTCTCATTCGGGACCGCAAGGGTGAAGGAAGCCGACTTGTAGCTTTTATAACTCTTTTTGTAAAATTTTTGGAACAAACTAGTTTTGACATGTACCTTTATGAAAAAGAGTTGTGATTAAACTCATATGAATTGTTTTTAATATAGTCTTACATGTTTTTATATAAATGTGGATAAATGGGTCTGCCAGGTACTTTACTCGCTAAATAGACCCAAAGTGTGGTCAGTTATATCAGCCTCGATGGCCATCTTAAGGCGGCTGTATATTGTGCAAAGGCTCTGATATGCTCCCGCACAAAGGAGACTCGTCCGATTTTGTTAAATTATGGATCCCCGGTAAATGGGACAACGTGGTATCAGTTACACGATATCCACGATACGCCCGCGGGTTGATGGTGATCAGGACTGGATTTTGGGCGTCACATGCACACTCACCATGTAAGTGAGAGATCCCCATTCTACTCATGCTCATCTAATTCCATATGAACTGCAATTGACCAAAGAGGGGAAGACTACATACACACACTTGAGAACTTTGGTTTAGGTTGTTCAACTCATGGTTAATCTGTTATTTAAAAAAAGGTTATCTCAATGTTTTCTTTGTGTTATATGAAGGCTAGATCCTTGAGGCAATTTGTCATATATTATCTCATTTTTATGCTCAACATTTTTGTTAGTTTTAGTTAAGAAAATGGAGTTGCTCTTGCTTGGAGACATGAAAGGCAGTTTTGGGGGTAATTGATAGGTGTGGATCTTTTATTGGCATTTATGTAGTGTTTCAGATGTATTTTTGTAACCTAAATGCTAGATTCACACCTATATTCCTAAAGATTGCACTAATCCCCTATTTGCTTATGTTTTGCAGGAATATAAAATAAAGCAAGTAAAGAAGAGTGTATGCAAGAAAGCAAACTCCGCCTACTAATCGCTTGTCAAGGTGAAGGAATACTAGCCGCAAGCAATTTGCCACAGGAAAAGAGAGCTTCGTTGAGGTGAAGCTAAAGATTGAAGAAAGAGGGGTCCTGTCGCCATATAAAGACTACGAGGCGAAGGGGGAACATCTTGCAAGCACCAATTTTGGGTTTGGCAAGGTAACCTATCATCTGGCTGAAAGAGGCGGCGTAGCACAAGGGCAACTCAAGACACATGGCTTCTCGCTTAAGCAAAGGACTCGCCGCAGGTATGAAATGTTCTGGTCGGTGCAGAACGCCACACTTGCTTCTCCATTTTCCATTTCTCTATAAATGTATACGCTTGAGACTTGATTAGGGGTTCGGTTTTTAGAGCCGGTGAACACCCTCTTAAGGTTTCTCCTCCTTATTCTCAACCATTTATGGTTTGTGATTTTTGTTTATTTCTTCTTCGATTGGAGCCGATATCAAGATTTAGCCGCCTATTAGAAGAGCTCTTGCAACGGTGGTGTAAAGTTGGAGAAAATTTTCATATCTCATTTGTTTTTGTATCTCTAAACTCTACTCTATTTGTAAATCTTTCAGTATTATATTTATCTTAAATATGATTTTGTTGGATTACTTGATCAGAATGAGAGCAAACATCCCTTAGTTGATTGTGAAAGTTAATGTTTAGTTTGTTATACATATTTATAATGATTTTGTGAATTCATGTCAGTGTGATTATTGGTGTAGTTTTGTGGATTATTATGGTTTTAACTAATTAATCCATATTGAGAGCTGGCCCGATCCTCATACATTAGGGTATCCTTGGTGACACTTGATTGGCGCCTCAAAATCTGGTCCTGGGTCTCTTAAGGTATGAATTAGTTAATTGAAATACTAATTAACCTAATCAAAGAAATCTAGGGAATTAAGAATGCCTAGTTCTAGATGGATTTCATTAAGAGTAGCACCATCTCAACATTATGTGAGGATCGTATGGACTGAGAGGTGATCGATCCGAGTGCAGTCCAGGTAGTCCTATTGTATGGAACGAGAGGTAACCAATAGGATTCTCAAGGAAAGAATCATTTAGAAATACCTACTAACAACTTTAGATGGACCGAAAGGAGAATAAGGAATTAGTGTCAGAAATTGAGAGGAGACACGAAAGTGTAAACCTCATATCGTGTTCCTTGGACAAGCATAAGTATATCGTCACTTAATTAGGGCTTCATAAATATAAATCAAATGCATCAATTAAAGCAATCAACCCTAGTACCTTCTCTGTGTCTCTTCTCAAATTAACTCATTCCTTTGTAAGTGAGCATTGATCATACTTTGTTTTGTTTTATTTGTTTTTAAAACTTTTCTTACCACCACTAATGTCAAATAGTGAACGATTTAAGTAGCTCAGGCACTCAATCCTCATTTAAACCACACCTTCCCCGTGGGATCGATAACTGGACTTGTTAGTTCACTATACATTTAGCGACCAGGTTTTACTTTAAAATCGCTAACAAGTTTTTTTTTTTGGTATCGCTTAATGGGACTTAAAACAAGCCTTTGATAGCTACGCCACCACTCAACACCAAATCACATCCATACATACTTTTTTTTTTTTGGCAATTAACTACAGATCAGCATCTGTAAATCAATTTCCATTTCTATACGACTTGAATATTATTTAGTAAACTTTGATATAATACCATTATTTACCTTCCGTTTTAACTCCACAAATCTACATCGATTAGTCATGAATTTTCTGCATTTGACCTAAATTAATTACATAATTATTTTTATTGCCACTCTTAATCAAATCAAAGTAAATCAAATTAAGATCGAGAAATTCTGTAAAAAAAAAAAAAAATTATGATCGAGAAAATGTGACATATAGCCCCAATGGAAGCAAGGTTGAGTTTTTATCAAACAATTCTTAAAAATAAATGTTTGACTTTTAAAAATAATTGTTTAGCTGAAAGACATAAAATGGTAAATAATAAATAATAATAACTAAGATAAAACCAAAAATAATAAGGATCACAGTACATAATTTTTTTGATAATAAAACCTCAATTAATACCATAAAACCTTGAAGTTAAGAGCTGGGTAAACCTTCAATAGTTCCGAGGGATAGTATATAGTTATTATTATAATAAAAATCAAAGAATGAAGTTTATGTAATAAGATTTTAATTAAATTGATCCAAATGAATAGGGTTGAGGTACATGATAAATTCGATTTATGCTATGTAAAATGTGTACATCTATGTGCGTAAGTACACGTTGCCTCAAATAATATAATAAAAGTAAAAACATCGTCTACTTAGAATCGAGATACGAATCACCGACCTGAACTCACTAGAAGATTGAAATGATTAGCCAAGTGAGTTTGAAAGACAAAATGAGAAAATAAGCATGTAAAGTCCTAAATTGACAAAGACTCAAGAAAATCTAAAACAAACTAAAAAACCTTAGGACATAAAATTCACTTAAACAATCATATATGAACCTCCTAACAAAATCCACCAATGTTTATTCTCATATGAAGATGACAATTTCACTAATATATATGTGAATCTTTCTCAAGCATCTACACACTACCCTTAGAAAATGTTATATTGCATCTCTGCCTCAAACTATCATAACTAAGAGTGTTATGAACCTTAGAAACCTAAATATCACACCTAATTTCATGAATATCTCTATCTCATGACAAGTAAATGACATTTCTTTCATGGTCTAGCTCAATCATCACTTCTAAATCTCTAATTGAACCATAAATCATACAAATATTGATCAAACACCCATAAACATTAAGACTAAATGAAATACTCAACACATATGTGAAAATAATACATTAATGAATGGAAATTAGGAGAAATTCATACATTAGGAGAAATTCATACATTCACGTCTTTGGCTACATCCTAGCCATAAGAAAACAAACTAAAACATATTTAAAGAAAATACAACCATCAAAAGAAAGGAAAACAAAGGGGGAAAGAGAGAATAAACAAATCTTAGTGAAGCTTCAATATCTTATTCCTTCATTTTCTCATTTTTCAAGTTTTTCTTCCCCAAAGATGTTTGCCCTAGGGTGTTGCCACCCAAAAGAGGGCTTCTCCCCACCCCAAAGCTCGTTTCTAATGCTCTCAAATGCTCATTTTATCGTCCTCCTCAAGTTTTGGCTCAAAAATTGGTAAAAAAAAAAGCAGCAAATCTAGGTGTTAGGCTCGACATCCACGCTGTAACGTGGTAAATCTCATGCTATAGTGTCACACCCCGAATTCCACAGGTGTGATTTATGTTACTATTTTACCACCTGATTTTTTTTTTTTTCACAACTTGAGTCTAAACTCCACTTTGAGTAATCAATTCAGAAATTTAAATAAAACATCACTCCAAGCTCTAAACATGACACACATATCGGTACAGAGTTAATTCCTCATTGTACCCAAAACTATACACTTAATTCGATCAAAATGAAACATTTACACAGTTCCAAAACCAGCGCTACTAATGCTCAAATATACAATGATCCACAAAAAGATAACAACTGGTCCAAAAAATATAGTGTGAATATCCACATAACACTAAATAGTCATCAAGATGTATGCTCAACCACCAACAAGCTAAGGTCATGATACAACTTCCCACTCTCAAAACCCTACAAAGGTCCAACTTCCAGCCGCTGCCACGCAGCCGATCTCGTGCACTGCAGATCTAAGGTGGAGGGAAATAAATGGGGTGAGTCTGACAACTCAAGAAGGAATCCCATAACAAGCCATGCCTATAAAAACATTTCAATTTATACATAATTCAAAATATCTCAAAACGTGAGCATTTTACAAATAATAGGTCAGTGGATGGAAACACATGAATGCAATACTACCACCATCTCAACCCTCATCATCGACTCTTGGGCTTCCACCCGTGACTACGATCATCCCGTAACAACGACAAATTGGTCGGGACTTACTAATTTCGGGATATGCCCACATCCCGTATATTCCGTGACCTTCTCCGGGACTACAACCCAGTGGATTCAAGGTCATCGTCCCGTGTCCACTACATCAATCCCGACTCACACGCTTCCTCTCTCTCATACCCATGTCATGCTTTAAAACAATTTCACAAAGCATTCAACCACATGGATATTTAAAAACATCATGTACTGCGATCTAAAGATTTCCATATATATAAAAATATACATTTATATCACTAGAAAATCACACTACAAAGCAATTCGAATGGTACAAAATTCCCACAACATCAAACAAAGTACAAGCTGGAGAAGGTTATAAGATCCTACCTTCCTTGGATTCAAAAATCCGCAAGTCTCCCAAGGAAGTCAAAACCCGAGGCTACTCCAAAGGATCTGCAAATAACAAGTCATAAGATTCCTTAGCCTCTCACAACTGCGGTCAATAAAATTACTTAAGTGGTTTATTACTTTATCACCACTGACTCACATATATTCTTATACCTTCCACATAAACCTTGATCCCCTCAAGTGCACTCTCTACAATTTACTAGGGATCAATATTAACACCCTCATTAGGGTTACACAAACAACACACTCAACACTTGTACTTTTTTTTTTTTTTTTTTTTTAACCTATCTCAAGACCCCTTTTTTTTTTTCTCAACTACAAATTTTGACCATCCATACATGCTTTTTGTTCATTGTGGTCTTCTGATCCAAAGTTCCCTATCTCTTAGCTTTCCACAAATTTCTTAAATCAGGTCATTCGAACCTCGAAATCAAGAGTTATGGTTTTTACACTCTGACCTCCCCGAGAGTATTTTCTAGGGATAGAATCTGTGCCCTCACTTCACCCTCACTTTGACGAAATTATGGGAACAAATGATCCATAATTTGGCCATACTTTCTTCATGAAGTTACTCCCTATGTGTATATTCTTTTGAGAAGGATTTTGAATCACTCCATTTGGATCAATCTAACCCAACTTATGACTCAAAAAACAAACTCCAGTCTAGAACAGGAGAGGAGAAGATATGTGAATTTTTGTATCTGACTTTCAACCTCAAATTCATGGGTCTTATGGTGGATTTAGTTCTCGTTGCTTCTAGACATTCGAAGGGCTAGTTCTTGGGCTTCTTCTCCAACCTGAATCACCCAAATTGATAAGAAATGAGCATGTTATGGCCAAAATACTAACACTAAGCGTACAGAAATTCCACTCTTGAAAATGCCTGTAATTTATGATTTTCCCCATTTTTTCCCATAAGTTTCCAACTCAATCAACTCCAACACTCAACACACATCAAAGCCACTTATTCAACCTAACATATCTTCCAAAACACATCTTAAACAAGAATCTAGAGTTTTTAAGCAACCCATCACTGGTCCAATCTAAGGTTGCATGAAACCTAACTTTAAAAAAAAAAAGAGTAGGTTCATGAATCATACCCCTCTATACAAAATCCCCTCAAATCCTTACACAAATAACTAAGGATTAGGGTTTTACTAATTCCCAGATATCCTTCAAATCTAGGGTTAGGAGAAGCTCTAACCAAACCCTAGAAAAGAACCATCTTAAGAAGAATCAAACCAAAAACCTCTACCTTTGGTCACCCTTTTCCTTCTCTTCCTTCTCCTTCTCTTTCTTCTTCTTCTTCCCTTTCTCCTCTCTCTTCAATGCTTTTTTCCTATCCTATTTGAGCAAAAATGTAACTAACCCTTTTTCGCTAGACTAGCTTTTGTCTTATTCCAACTTTTTTTTGACTTCTTTTAAGTTTCAATTAATAAAGACTTAAGCCATTACTCTTTCTATTTGCATATCACATTCCCAATCTTATATATCGACCACTAGATTCTCTTTCTCATTAATCACCTGTTGGTCCTCAAGTGGTAAATTTACCAATTTACCCTTTGGCTATAGTATTAAACCCTGGCTTCATCGTTTTATTTTTGAAAAATAATAGATATTTAGCTATCACACCCGGTGTTACATTCCTCCTTAAAGGAATTTCCTCGTCCCCCGAAATTAAACCGTACTAACTCGTGAAGAGTTCCGTACCTCTTCTTCACATCCGCTCTGGGTTCCCATGTAGTTTTCACTCCGTGGTGTTCCCATAACACCTTTACTAGAGGAATAACTTGTTCCGCAACACGCTGCTTCTTGTACATCTAGAATCTTCCGTCGCTCTTCATATTTCATATTCTCGCACTGCTCCGCAATCAGGCATGGAAAACATCCATTCATACTTCCGGCAATAAGGAGACGGAACACGCCGCGCATACCAAGCAACTCGCGGCGAAGAGCCAACCTAGGCTACCTCCAACTCTTGAGAATCTCAAACTGACTGAATGTACCTAGCCGCCTTCCCCTTTACCAAAAACGAAACACTCCCTTGCGAGGCGACACTCGCAAAAACACATGGTCCTCAACCTGAAACTCTAAGGGTCTCCTCCTATGGTCGCAAGATAACTTTTATGTCTCGCTTAGGCCGCCAACACTGGTCACGAATCACCCTTATCTTCTCCGTCGCTTTCCTCGTACTCAACTCCTCGACCAATCAAAGTAGCCTCCCGATTCAGCCCGGGAAGACATAGGCGATCTATGGCCTTCCATAAAGAGCTTCATATGGTGCCATCTCAATACTGCTCTGGAAACTGTTATTATACGCAAACTCAATCAGAGGCAAGTGTTCCGCAGCTCACGGAAGTCTAACATTATACAAGCTATATCTTCAGAATACGAATCCTTTCTCAGTTGTGGAGTGGTGCGGGTGAAATCTTGTGTGTACTCGACCTCGACTCTGTTCCCAATTTGTGGAATACGAGCAGGACGTAAACTTAGTCCCTATAAGGCTCAATGGAGAGAGGTGCAATGTGACCTCACGATCTCCCTCACATATAACTTGCTCAAAGTAAGGCAAATTGGTCCTTATTGCCAAAATGTGATTTGGTGATATGTTCTGCCACACACCATCTTTACCTGGTGAGTCTTGGAAACCAGTCCACGAAGTCCATGTCACATGATCCCATTTCCATTCTGCGGTATGTTGCCAATGACCACTATTTGGTCTCTGGTCTCAACTTTCACTTGTTGTACACGTCGAGCACTTAGGCGAGGCTTCGCTACGTCTATAACTCATCGATACCACCAAAATTGGCGCCTCGAGTCATGGTACATCTTCGTCTCCCGGGATGTACCGTAGGCAAAGAAGGTGACTTCCCTCATCATCTCCTCTCTCTATTTGTGCATCATCGGCACAAACAATGCATTGAAATAGATTCCTCCATTTGCATGAAATGGTCCACCCTTCAAGGTGCATCCTGACTACCACTTGTGGCGTGTACCCTCAAACTCTTATCACTCCTCACGAGCCTCGATGACTCTTAGTAAAAGCTGTTGGGTGAGCTACAGCGGTAAACATACCTTAGAACAAATACATCAGAAAACACACAGATTGGAACTACGGCGATGTAATCATACATCTTCCACTCATAAGCCATCAAACCCGAAATGATGCTCCTTGATTTTCTACTCAAGGCATCGTGACCACATTGCTTTACGATGTATTGCGAAGAAAATTGAGATCCTCAGTGTATCATCCATCTTCTCTGCACGGCATTCAAATCTCTCTGGTGAGAATATGTTTCAAACTCTTGTGATTGGAAGACACTTTAAATTTCACCATAGGTAGATTACTATAACTTTAGAAGGGCCAAACACCCTTTGCCCATGAGCTCTAAATCATGTGTGAAGTGAATTCTCTTCATGTTTCTTCAATTGCCTGGGGCATGAGGCAACCACTCGCCTCTTTGTAGTACACACCTGACGCTCTCGAGGCGCCTGGAAAGCGTGGCCTTTTCCCACTCACGGAGTAATCAACACAGTGGCCTTAGTCAATCTCTTTTAGCTCTGGAAGAGACTCATCACACTTGTCATTTCCAGTCCAAAGCTCACTCCCTTGCGTGTCGATTCAGTCATGGACATCTGTCAGGGAGAAGTTCTCTGTCATAGGCAGTATGTAATAACCCGAAAGCTACGATATCTCAAAGACACTTGGGTCGCTCCCAGTACATCACGACCTCAACCTTTGCTGGATCCTTTGAAGCCTGGCCTTAAGCCTGTGTGCCCTAGAGCTGGATTTCTTATGGCCAATCACACTTTTCGACAGCCTGGCGATGCTCTCGGTACTGTGCCAATTGTAAATGTTGCTCATGCTCATTTCGACCCTTAGGGAATATATCGGGATGTAGTCCACAAACACCATGATCCAAATCTGGACTGATATATCCTATTCATCGGATCCATAAAGGCGGTGGGCATTAGTCGATCAAGGCATAAACCAGTAAATGAGTGTCCGCACCTCGATCTGGCGATCAAGGATCATGATTTACTCAATGATGATACGGATCTTAAATCAATTTTGAAAGTAACAAGCCCGTTCAAGCGATCAAAGCAAATCTCGATGCGCGATGGGTACTTGTTCTTCACCAGTTACTCCTATTCAACTTTCGGTAATCCACACTGGCAGTAGCGTTCCGTCTTTCTTTCCACGAACAATCTTGGAGCACCCCAAGGCGAGGTACTCGTTCGGATGAACCCTTTACCTGCTTGATTCCTGGTTTTGTGGGACACTCCTTAGCTCATTGGGCCATGGATAGACTCTGCAGAATGGGATCGATCTTAGAATTACAAATCGATGGAGAAATCCGTCTACATGGGAGGTAATCCTGGCAACTCATCGAAATACGTGACTAAGTCACACACTTGTGGAATACAATCCTTAATCACCTTCCTTTTACTCTCCCAGCGCAAGTAAAAGGAAGTCTTAGCCATTCTTTCATCATGCTTTTTCCCGGAGTCTACATCAGCGATCAGTCGACCACCCTAGATCCGCATGAAGGTGATACGTGACCCACAATAATGGAAGGTCACCTTCTTTGAAAAACAGTCTAGGACTGCATGATGTGGGGCTGACTTCAGTCGTTCCACAGTAAAAAGTCGCGACAACATTAGATGCGTATTGGGGTACTAAGTCGATCACGACCGGCATCCCCCGACATTGACACGACCTTTTGCATCCCACTTAGAAAACAATCACGCCCCACCCATAGGTGTCTCAATAGCAGGACAGAGGTGGTTTTGATCTCTGAAATCAAAATAGAAGCAAAGTAGACATAAATAGGTAGGATTTTTTGAGATCAAACCTTTATATTTGAGTGCTATAACATAAAACCATACCTTCCCTAGCACACTAGGCTCTGGATCTGCCATAGCAAAACTCTGCTCTGAGACCCTTGGCCCGAAGTAGATGCAGTCTTCCCTTTCCTGGAATCTCCTCCCCTTGGGTGTCATCATGAACCACTTGAATGGTTTTCTTGTTCAGAGAAGCGCCCATGAGGGGAGAGGGAATTTGGGTGTTCTATTTGATATGGCTCCAGGGCACCCTCCCTCAATTATAATGGCTTCACTCTGCCTTGTGGGACTGTCCCCCATTTGTACCTCAACGGCTTGGCCCTGTTGCATGGGCAACTGCCGTGGACCGTTCATCCTTGGGCGCTTAGCCCTCTTATCCCTTGACCTGAAGTCTCTAAACCTGGAATTCTTGTTTCTTTCCTTTTGTACCTCAACCTGCTCCCTTTCAATAATCAGGGCTCGTGCCACCACCTCTTTGTAGGTCACGAAGCATAAAGGAGCCACACAGGCGAATGTTCAGCCTCAGACCCTCTTGAAACTATTCGGCTCTCATACGCTCGCTTGCCACCATATGTTGTGCATACCACGATAACAAAGTAAATTGGGAGGCATACTCGATTCTGATCATACCCCTGCTGGAGATGCAGCACAAGTCTCTTTTCTCTCTTGGCCTCAGGGAAAATACTTGCCGGAGTAACTCTCAGTAGGTCCCCATGTGCTGGCATCATAGGTGCTCTTAACATATCCCTGGCTTGTCAGCCTCGTCCCTCAACATAAAGGAGGCTAGAGATGCCTCTCTCCGCTCCTCGGGGACTTCGAGACATCCAAAATCTTCTTCGCTTCCTTTATGCTTTCGGCCTCAAGAGTGATACCGCCGAAACACTGGGGAACAAGTGACTTGAAATCCTTAATCAATTGCACGTCCATCTTCTTGGTCCCTCGGAGTAACGTTGCACCCTCTCTCGACCACATCACGCAGCGGTGAAGGATCTCCACTTGTTAATCGACCCTTGGTCGTCGGCTCCTTCCCTCAATCATTGTCTGAATATGGAAAAGACAATTAGTTATCACAATGTCATGGTACAAAGAACCAATAATAACAAGTTCTCAACGCTAATTTCCATATGTCTTCACCAATCTTTGCAGCTATTAGCGTATCTTACCTTATTCGAATTGGTTGCACATGAAGGTATAAGAATCATTACACACTAACCAACCTTTATGGAAAAAAGTCATGCAAGCATGTAATATCTAAACTCATTATATCATGCTTACAATCCACTCCAACATGTTATCACATAGTCTCATGTAAACATGTTATCTTCATCTTCCCTTCAATAGCTATCAACGCTAGAGGCCTTATACCATATATGAAAATCATAACATCTCTGTGCCTGAGCCTAGCACTAAAATCTAAGCTCCCATGATCATAGCTTAAAGTGTGCCTAGGAATCCTTTATTAATATCTATTGAATTTTCCTTTCATCTCCCGAGTTTATCCATGGCTACGATACCAACGTGCCGATTCAAAGGTGTGATTTATGTTACTATTTTTGATTTTTTTCTGACGGTCTGCTCGCTTTGGTAATGCGATAAATAAACCACTGCTCCAAGTCTCAAACATACACACATATCAGTCTGAGTTAATTCCTCAATGTACCCAAAACTATACACTTACCCTTGATCAAAGCAACATTTACACAAGTTCCAAAACTAGTGGCTACACAAGCGAATATCTGATGATCCCACAGATACCAAGCTGTCCCGAAAATATAGTGAATATCCACATAACACTAAATAGTCATCAAGATGTATGCTCCAACCACCAACAAGCTAAGGTTGGCATACAAACTTCCATCCTCAAACCAGGTCGACTTCCATGTCCGCGCGGTGATCTCGTATTTTTGCATCTAAGATTGGAGGGAAACCAGTGGTGGGTTGACAACTATTAAGTAGAATCCCGCTAACAAGCCATACTCCATAAAACATTTCAATTTATACATAATTCAAAATATCTCGCGTGAGCATTTTACAAATATGGATTAATTGATTGGAAGCTTGAATGCAATACTGCCGCCATCTCAGCTCATCAATATGACTCTTTGGGCTTCCACCCGGGGACTAGCCGATCATCCCGAACAACGACAAATTCTTTGGGACTTACCTTTGGGATATGCCACATCCGTGCTCTCGTGACCTTTGGGACTACAACCCAGGGGACTAGTCATCGTCCCGTGTCCACTACATCAATCCGGACTCTCACACAGTCTCATACCCATGTCATGCTTTAAAACAATTTCAAGCATTCAACCACATGGATATTTAAAAACATGCCTTGATTAATTCAAAGATTTCCATATATATAAAAATATACATTTATATATCACTAGAAAATCACACAGTCAAAGCACGAAATGGTACAAAATTCCCACAACATCAAACCACAGTACAAGCAGGAGAAGGTTATAAGATCCCTACCTTCCATGGTTCAAAATGTAGTCTCAGGAAGTCAAGCAGGAGCTACTCAGAAGGATCACATAGGAAATATGAGTCATAAGATTCCTTAGCTCCTAAATCGTGTCAATAAAATTGCCAAATGGTTTATTACTTTATCACCACTCGACTCACATATATTCTTATACCTTCCAACATCTCTTGATCCCAATTACACTCTACACTTACTAGGATCAACATTTAACTTACCCCTTATTAGGGTTACACAAACAACACACTCGGCCACTTGCCTTTTTTTTTTTAACTATCTCAGACCCCTTTTTTTCTCAACTACAAATTTTGTTGCATCCATACATGCTTTTTGTTCATTGTGGTCTTCTGACCATCTCCTATCTCTTAGCTTTCCACAGCCTCTTAAATCCGGATCATTGGACCTCAAAATCAGAGTTATGGTTTTTACACTCTGACCTCCCGGGGTATTTCCTAGGGACAGAATGTGCCCTCTCATTGCTATCACTTTGACAATTATGGGAACAAATGAGCCATAATTTGGCCATACTTTTTCATGAAGTTACTCCCTGTGGCTACTTTGAGGAAGGATTTTGAATCCTCCATTTGGATCAATCTAACCCAACTTATATGACTCAAAACAGGAACTGAATCTATCTGACTTTCAACCTCAAATTCAGAGGTCTTATAGTAGGATTGGTTCTTGGTTGCTTCTAAACATTCGAGCTAGTTCTTGGGCTTCTTCTCTAGATCACCCAAATTGGATAAGAAATGAGCATGTTATGGCCAATACCCAACACTGGTCAAAGCGAAAATTCAGCCCTTGAAAATGCCCGGTATGATTTTCCCCATTTTTTTCCATAAGTTTCCAACTCAATCAACTCCAACACTCAAGCACATCAAAGCCACTCTATTTTCAATAACATCTTCCAAAACACATCTTAAACAAGAATCTAGAGTTTTGCCAACCCCATCGCTCTGACGATCTAAGGTTAGGATGAAACCTAACTTTAAAAAAAAGAGAAGTTCATGAGATCATACCCTCTATACAAAATCCCTCAAATCCTTACACAAATAACCAAGTTAGGGTTTTACCACCCCATATCTCAGCAAATCTAGGGTTAGGAGAAGTTCCCCAACCCAAACCCTAGAAAGAACCATCTTACAAGAATCAAACCAAAACCCTTACCTTTTTGGCTCGATCTTTTCCCTTCTCTTCAGCTCTCCTTAACTTCTCTTCTTTCTTCTTCTCCCTCTTTCTCCTCTCTTCTTCCACGTTTTTCCTAACTCTATTTGAGCAAAAATGAGAACTAACCCTTTGCTAGACTAGTTTTGTCTTATCTCAACTTTTTTGACTTTTAAGTTTCTTCTTAACTAAGCGAATTAACTCTTTGTTGCATATCGCATTCACGTCTTATATATTGACGGCTGAAACTGTTAATGGCCAAAGAGATTATCAGAGTATTAAATTGCAATTCTGCATGGCTCTAGTAATAAGCAGGATTACATCGTTTTATTTTTGGAAAAATAATATTTATTTGTGTAATTAGGGTGTTACATATAGTGTGGACACTATTTATAGCATGCCATGTTTTTCCTCATTTACTTCTGATGTCTGCTTTCGTCAAAACTCGAATTGCAATCTTGGTCTTGTTGGGAATCTTTAGAGAGTCTTAGAATATGGATATGGCTAGAGCAGACACTTTAGAGTTAATGGTAAAGACTGAATCCATAAAGTGTGCCAATTGGTCATATTTTTAGCACTCTTCCTCATTCCTTCTACTTCCAAAAGCCATAACTTGATTAATTGAAGTCCAAATTAAGTGAATAAAAACTCTTTGGAAAGCTTGGTAAGTCTACTATCTATCCATACAAATGTTGGAGCCATGGAAGGTCATTCAGCATCTGAAAAGATTGAAATACAATATTTATTATTGAATGTTGAATTTACTGATTTTTGAGCATCTTTTCGCTCATTTTAAAATGGTTAGCTTACTCAAAATTAGAAAGGGTATTATGACATACTTTATCTCAAAAAATACTAAAAATTAAGCAAAACATGAGGATAAAATAAACATTTAAGATACTTATTAGTACAAAGAATGATTAAATGAGAGGAAGGTAAATATTGAAATTTGAAAATGTAAACACCTTATTATGGATTTGAAAATATGTCTTTTGTGTTTCATAAGTAACCCCAATACTCTTGTGTTTGGACGAAACAGAAAGTTTTGTGGGAAAGAGCTTTCTTGTAGTCTAAGTTTTATTATTCTCTATATATTCTTAAAGGATAACTTACTCTTGTATATGTACTGGTACACGTTTAAATTTGTATGTGTGTCCTTGGGCTTTGAGTCGGGTCAAGCGCACATGAGCGAGAATCTAACGAATAAATTGCAAATAAGTTGCAAGATCCTGTGCAAAATTGATCAATGATTTATACCCGAAAACTAAATTAATGTCCCAATCAGAAAGTCTGTATATATTAATAGAAAAATGAATGAAGTTGGATACAAAGATTAATATATGATCATAATCTTGAAATGAATCATACAAATTAAGGTTATCCGGTGGATGAATTTTCCATCCCTAGCCTAGCTATACATGAACATAAGTGAAATACTTATTCATCATTTTCTACCTCTAATTAATTAAAGATGAATCATGAATCAGTGCATACTACATACATGGAGTATATACTGGAATAGATCATATTTGGCAAACATACATTTCTTATTCTCTGTATTAATTCCAGAACATGAAGATATGGTGGGTGTTAATTTCCCCCGCCGGCCGGCCGGCCGGCCGATCAAATCTGTATGAATGTATCAAATTATGGAAACAACAAATAGGAGGAGGTCGTCGAGTCGTGCGTGCGTGCGTGCGTGCGTGCCTGCTACTATTCATTTTCATTTTTCATTTTTCATTTTGCATTTCCTAGAGGCTAGAGGCTAGAGGCTAGAGGCTAGAAGTACTCGAAATCAGTATAAGAAGCATCCTTGTGTTTAAGATCACATCCACATCCACCGGAAGCTGAAATCTTTTTGTCAGCAGACTCTTTACTAGCGAAATGCGAAATCCTGCGGCTCCGGCACACATGCGGCGGCATGCGCTCTCTAGAGCCCAGTTCACCCCTTCGAAGAACGGGTGTTGTTTTATTTCCGTCGCCCCCCTTTTGTACGCTATTCTCTTATGCGGTTCCTTCACCAACAGCCCTCGTATCAGATCACGAGCCATGAAGCTCACTGCCGGACTCTCTGGGAATCTTGATGGCTGCCCTACAACGTTGAACAGCGTCGCCCGATTCCCTTGTCCCTTGAATGGAGTCGTCCCATGCAGAAGCTCGTACAAGAATATGCCGAACGTCCACCAGTCAACCGCACTGCCATGCCCTTCTCCTCTTATGATCTCCGGTGCCAAGTATTCGTGGGTTCCCACGAACGACATCGATCTCACGTTTGTCGGCTCCGCCATCAGTTCAGGGAGGGACCCTCCCACGAAGAGCCCGAAATCTGATTTAGATTTTCTGTTTTTTTTAGTGGGGAGAATGCGTGGGAGGAAAGTGGAAGGCTGGATGCAGCTCTGCACGGCATTCTCGTCGTCTAGAAGAGCCCCACTGCCGATGCCGCCGCCGCCGGAGGAATTGCATGATGAAGATTGGACTAGCGTTGGACTGACGGAACAGCGGAGTGAGAGGTCGAAGTCGGAGAGCATGATATGACCCTCATCCCTTACCAGCACATTTTCAGGCTTCAGATCTCTGTACACGATGCCTAGCATGTGCAGGTACTCAAGAGCCAGCAATACCTCTGAAGCAAAAAACCTGCCAAAAGAAACGGAGATTACCTCCAACTTTAACTACTTAGACGATTATAAAACCATGCATGGGATAAGGTGCTTAAATTAAATGCCACCCATCACTATGAATATAATAGTGGTACTGATACTTTCCAATATAGCCCAGGAGCTAAATCGAGCATACAGCATTTATAAACCTTATCCCATAAAACCATAGAGGGGAAAAGGGAATCAATAATACTAACCGGGCGGCTTCTTCAGAAAAATACTTGTTGGGTTGTTTCTGCCTTAGGGAATGGAGATTACCTCCGCTGCAGAACTCCATGACCAAGCAATAGAATTTATCAGTCTCAAAGTAAGAGTAGAGAGTGGGCAAGAAGGGGTGATCAAGGAGTCCGAGAATCTCCCTCTCAGTCTGGGCCCTTAGTAACTTGTTTCTACCGGCAAGAGATGCTATCCATCACTTTCATAGCAAAGTAGGCAGAGGTTCCTCTGAGTTCGACAGGACATACACACTTCCATCACCATAGCCAAGGCGCTTAGGCAGCCGAAAATGGCTTAGGCCGAGGAGGACTCTCTAGGTGGCAATGGCATCCCATCGGACATCACCCCCCGTGTGGGGTCTAAAGGGAGTAGTTGAGCTCTCTAAGCTGTCACTACGGCTGCTACTGCTCATCCCTCTGTTATGGTTGGGGACAGGATAACCAGTAGTAGTAGTATTCTTAGCATCATTTGTATTTGTATTTGTATTTGTATTTGTGTTTGTCTTTGAGGATGTAGAGGTTGGATTAGAGGCTAAATCATGAGTTGGAGTTGGATTGTTGCCGGCGTTACTTTTGACTGCTCTTGAGGGGGAGGGATTGTTGCTTGAATTAGCAATGTTCTTGCCTACTGGATCCATTCCTTTGGGCTCGCATTCTGTTTCCCCCCGGGAATTCCAATTCCTCTGCATGAATGGGAAAAAAACAAGGGGGCTATAATTCTAAGAAGAGGAATCGAGATGAGAGGCAGAGAGAGAATGAATTGATTTGACGAGTATGAACGCATATATACATACATATAAATACATACCTCAGAATGGTCGAGCCTTTTCGTAGGCTTGGAAGACATGAATCGCCGCCCCTCAACCGGAAATATTCCTGATCAGAAGAAGATTTACAGGGAAATGCACTTAAAACTCTCAAACACCAATGAAGGATCGATCAGCAAACAAATTGAATGAAAAATGTTGGGTTGCTGTTGAATATATACAAAATCAAAGTCAATATACATATTGAAATTCAAAATTTGTGAATGTTGTTTCCCATTCATGGCTTGCATTACATTTTGAGGCCCAAGGGAATGGGAATGGAAATCAAACCAACCCTTGCTGCTTGCTTGCATACAATATTCATAGGTGTGGAGGTGGAGGGCACGTAATAGATTCGCATCCCCAACCAAATTGTTCCTTTTATGTTTTTTGTGAATAACATAAAAATGGAGAAGGGAAAATCAGTTGACAGAAGACAAAGTTCAAAGGAGGAGGAGGAGGAGGAGGAAGAGGAAGAAGCAATGTACATACATTTGATAGATGAGGAGAAAGAGAAGAAACAGAAAAGATGTGAGGAGGAGAGGTCTGAGGATGTTGTGATCACCCATGTTAGTGGAAGGAAGGAATTTCAAGAGAGAAAGAGAGAAAAATGTGGAAAAAAAAACAGAACAAAAGTGAAGGCAAGTTTGAATACAAGAGAGATGAAAGAGAAAGAGAGAAAACGGTCATAAGACCCCCAGGCATAGGGGTAAGGGAATGAGAATATGGAATGGATGGATGACCGCAATACTGGCATCATCTGTTGAAATAACACAATGAGAATCCATCAGTGAAAACTTAAAAAAAAAAAAAAAAGAAAAAGAAAGAAGAAAAAAAAGGGTCTTTTCTCTCTGTTATTTACTTTTATGCGAGGAAAGAGTCAAAAAGGGGGAAATGCTTAGTGGAAGAAAACAGGAAATGAAAACGAGTGGGTTGAAGAAGGGTTGGAAGCAAATACGAAAGGAGTCAGGCAAAGATGGGATTAGTGGCTGCCCCCGCCGGTACCTGCAATTCAACCCTTTCATATGCTCGGAACATGGAGAGGCCAAGGCGAGGGCGGCTTCCCTACCATCAACTCCTTTGCATACGGCGAGGAGCTCCTCTTCTCCCATTCCGGCAAGGTACTCCTTTCTCTTCCTAATTCTGGTGATGATGATGATGATGATGATGATGATGATTACCTTTTTCGTTTTTCCTTTGTTCAAAAAGCCGGTGATAGCATATAGCCAGAAGACTTGGAAATTGAGCTCCGGCGAGCCTATGCACGCTGAGAGCGGCTATTGGCAACCAAAACCCGAGCGGAACTATAGAAGTTGTTATCAGCTCCATGACACTGGTCTTGTTGAAGTTCAGGTTCCCTTCTCATTCTATTTACACCTTCTTGTCTGGTTTTTCAAATGCAATCTGGTGTAGCTTTAATGAATTGGAGCTGAAATTTCTATTTCTCAATCGGAGATACAAGTGTTGGATAATGTGATTTCTCAATTAGAGATTCCCATTCTACACGCTTTGTGGCTCCGCATCATTCCCATCTCCGAGACTGGAAATTTGGTTCAATTCTCATTTAATTTATTTTGTTTTCTTGATCTAGAAATTAAATAACCAATGAACAGGTATTCCAGATGAGGAGTTTGTTGCCTATCTGAATTGTTTTTCTCATCAAGTTTTGGAATTTTCATTTGTATTAACGTTCAAGGACTATTAGTTTGCCTGCTATCTTGTCTCTTAGTTCGACTCCAAGTTCGAATTTTTATTTTTTGGTCCGTAGATATAAGTTATAACAGTGACACTCCCGCATTCCTGTCTTGTGCAATGATCCGTTCAGTTATTGGACAAGTGTTGTTCATTAGATAATTAATGTACGGGGACGAAACTGCCTTCGTCAATCCCTTCCTCCAAGGTCTGGAATCCCAATGAGTATGTTGCCTTTCATGAAGGACATAGCCTCTTGTCTTGTGTTTTGACCAAATGACCTTACTAAATCGCCTCATAAACTCTCATTTTCTTGATTCTTAAATTGCTCTGTTATTTTTCTCGTACTTCTGGTGGGGTTACTAACCTGTTCAATGGCACTAATCTTTGTTTCTTCCAGAAAGGAACATATAATGCAGAAGAGAAGCTGGTGAAGCTTCAGAGTGAACTTGTTGGAAATGCCTCCAAGGTAATGTTAAGTTGGTCATCAAGGGCAAACCCATGTAGCTTCAGAATGGTTCATAAAATAAAATTCACATTACATATTTTCTTAATGAATGAATAAAACCTTTCTCGAAATATGTGGTCAATGTAATTTCCTGCCCCCTTTATGAATTAGTTGTTTTTTTTTGCTGAGAACTTGCATGGGTAGTTGTTAAGAGTAGAGACAAGAATCAAAGTCTTCCTTTACTCTTTTCAGGAATCTTCTGCTGTGGATATCTCCAGCCTAAGGAATATTTCCATGAAGCTCCATAAGTAATCTCTCTTGGTTACGTATTTCTTCATTTTCATTCCAAAAGTTTTCTTAGGACATAAAAAACTTTTGCCTGTAATAATGATCGACCTTCTAAATGATTCTACATGTTCAATCCCTTCTTTTATTCAAGAAAGTGGACGGTTGAATTGAATGGTTGCTAATGGGATGGCAAACATCTCAGGGTGCTCATTCCAGGAGCATGAGATTGCCCTTGCTAATTCCCTTCTTGCTACTGGATCCATTAGCAGTTTTGGACATTTCCCAATTTTGCCATATAAATTTTTTTTATTTGATCGAATTTATTTATTATTTACTACTTGGCCGATGGAATTTTCTTGTCTAGTGAACTCCACGCACCATAAGTTCATGTGTTGATTTGTTGTTTTTAACTTTAGGCTCCATTTGAATTGTGGAAGGTACCAAGGTAAAAGTAGGAAGGAATCACAAGTTCTTTTTATCATGGGAAATATGAAGGAAAAAATCAAACATACGAGAATTGTATGAAAAATTGATACATTTTCAAAATCTTCATTTTTCATATGAAGGAGTATACACTAAAAGAAAGCCTCTATCTTTGGTTTAGTTTATGTTATTTTAGTTCTCTATTTTAACCATTTGCTTGAAGGCCATGGTGTTTACTTGCTGTCTCTCTCCCTCTCCCTTTGATCCTCCTTATCTATTAATGAATTCCGTTTTCTAATATTCAAAACTTGTACAAAGGATGCTTTTATCTTCCTTATTACATATGCTGTTTTGGGATGTTCCATAAAATAAGACATTCTGTTTTATCAACCAAGCTGAAAAAGTCCACCTAGTTTCTCTACAGCATATGCACGGATTTCGTTTTTGCTGGTTAAATTCTTTCAATAATCTTGTGAAATGTTTTTGTTTCAAACTTATAATGGAAAGCATCATGATGACTGTTTTGCTATATCAGTTTAATGTTTATGTTCTAACAAACAACACTAATCTAAGGGTGGATTTCATATTTTAAATGCTATGGAAAATGCTATGGATTGATATGTCAGACAAGCCCTCAGCAAATGAGATGGAAGTAATACTGCACTTTCCCTTGCTTTTGATTTCTTTTTCCTGAAAAACTTATGTGGAAATGCAAAACATCAAATGGGGACCTAGATTCTAGTTTCTAATTGGCTATAATAGAGCTGAGGTTGGCTGAACTGTATGCTGTCTAAGATGCCTTTTCTGAATGCAATGTGGTTATAATGAATTGTTTGAAGTACTGGTTTGCCATTATGTTGACACTGGCAGTATGACTTTGTATTAGATGTTAAACATTATGCAACAAATAATGATGACAGTTTCAGAGAATGTGATGATTATTCGGATAATTTATATGTTGCTAATGGGATCCCTCTTTATGTACTATCTATGTTAAAACCACTTTGGACTGGAACTGTTGGGAGTAAACATTCTTACAGTTACTTCTCTTTTGGACAGGTGAGGGAGATAACTCGCGTTTTTGAGTTGGTTAATGGAGATTTGTCATATGTAGTTCAGATGGCTACCAACCTCAATAGTCTTCAACCCCATCTGAAAGCTTTGCTCAAGAAGATCTGATGCAACTATGAATCACCTCCCCTGATGTTTGTTGCAGTATTGCATATTTTGCCTCTTGCCAGTAGTACTTGATTTACTCATTTCCTTGAGGATGGCAGGGAAGCTTTAGTTATAGCGAAGTTCTCTTGATCACATGAATACTTTGGTAGGTTTCTAATGTTGATTAAGCAGACATACACAACGGAAATATTTAAAAATTTCGCCTTTTTCTAACCCGACTAAGGATCCATGTGATCCGATCAGATGATTTAGGGATGGAAGAATACCTTATTCGCACTGGAAGATCCTTGTTCCGCAACCTTGTGTGTGCGTCAAACCCTCCTTGTCGAATTAAAAGGTGTAGCGGGATCGCTCCACCCTCTACAACTATCCATGAACGAGACTTCACAGGCAGAGAGAAATGAGTGTGCTAAAAACGGGTTGAGTCTCACGAAAACCCTAGCCGCCTCTCTCAAGCGTGAAAACGAATGAATGAATCCGCATAGGAATCCCTTGGGTATAAATACCAATTTAAGCCCCGAGGGTTGGTTTTGAACCCCAAATTACATATGTGTGGCCTTGTAGGTTAGCGCTAATGTTAGCGATAGGCTCAAAAACCCATTTCGAACCCCTGTCATGCGCGGTCTCTAGCAAGACATTATGGCTGCTTACGAAATTATGTGGATGTCGATAACTTTGGCGTAATCTAATCCATAATAAATGTTGTAGTCCCTTTGTTTCACGATATCCTAATTGACCACAAGACATGAACTATGTCTCTCTTATAAAGTTTAATCATGCAATTTTCTTGACATCCATGTAAACTGATAATACAAATGACATTAATAACCATTATTAATTCATTTAAGGATGGTCATGCAATTTCTAGTCTCACATGTTGAGGGACCAACATATATCTTTCTAAAATGAGGGATAAATCCCTTTCATTCACTCACGTCCCTTTACATGATTTATTATATGTCCAATTACAGTCTATATTACCACCCTATTACGGATGATGTTGAACTGTGTCAAAATATAAAATTCCTCATATAGGGACCTATGATGGTGTTAGGTCAAAGGACAAAAAAGAAGACATTATTATGATGAGAAGTACTTGTGACTTATAATCGATGTAATATTCTCATGGTGGGTCGATCCAGTACAATGTTTACCAACATGTACTTATAAGCTGACTTAATATCATATATCCATTATCAATAGAACATGATCATCAGTCACACTCCATAGTAGTCTTAATTCACTATTGCTCCACGATAATGAATGATCGGAGAGCCAAATTTAGAATAGTATTCCATTTGAAGTCCCGGGGTTATACTATCAAGTTAGGCGGCAGTGGCCCAGTAAGTGGAATCAGCTTATTAAATGGAGTAAATGCTTCAAATTAGAAATGTAAGATGATAATAAAAATGCATCTTTATTATTAAAATATGAAAGTAACAACAATTATACTATTGCTTTAAGGCACATTATTAACATTCTCCAACTGAATAAAATGGTGAGGCACATAACATTTCTTGCTTGCTTGCATGAATATAGTTTGCCTTCATTGTTTGTGCAAATAGACTGCCTTTTTTTTTGCCTGGGATATGTGGTTTGTTCAGACCAGATAAATAATAAATTCATTTAGAAACATAAACCAAATTCAAACCAAGGGAATCTACAAATCCCTTGTAATACCAAAAAGGAAAAATCGAGTCTCTGATCAACATGCTCCGGCCAGGCTCCAAGAAAAATATTTTTGTTCTTTCTTCTTAAGATTTCTGGTTGAACAAATCCCTTGAAACAGCATATTTCAATATAGATTTGGAAGAACGGAATTTCGAATTCTCAATTGCCAACACTAATGATACATTTTGAAATTGAAAAGTGAACTAAAAGTGCCACAGTTGTTAACCCACCTACACATGAACTCGAATTAATCTCTTGATTTTTAAGGGGGTGGAACATTGCTTGTTGTCCTATTTCGAAAAATACGAGTTTTGGACAAATAATAACATCTAAAAAAATTACTAAAATAAGTAAATCGAAAATAATATCCATTGGTGTGTCCTGGCAGCGTTAGCGTACACATCAACATTATTTACTTGACATTGTAATTTTTTTAAGTCGATCTTTGCGATCGATTGTGGCGTTGTAATTTATTTTAAATTGATGTCGCGATCATTTGACGTGGCGTTGAACTTTAAGAATCAGCGATTCTGGTATTCACTTAAAAATTACAACACCACGATCGGTGGCAGCGACATCATCGTTTAAAAACCGGGTTTCTTCTTCTCCACCCCTCCTCCTTTTGATCTTTTTCCTTTCTCTCCTCCACAGCTCCTCTACTCCTCCTCTCTCTTAAGTGGCCCAGTTTCTTTGTCGGTGATTAGTTTGGTGTGTATTTTGAGATTCATCCTACAAGTTTCCCTATTTTGAGCTCCAGTACACTGCAATCCTCTTCCATAGCAGGCAACCTACGTCAGTTCACCGGTTGTGATGTTTTGGTTGGATGTAAATATTCTAATTAGCATAGTAATTATCATTCTATGGAAAATGGTGTCAAAATCCAAGGTGGTGTGGTTATTGTAACGCCCCATCCCTCGCCTAAGTGGATGAGGGGATGCCACACGGGACTGAGACTTCTTAAGCTGATTTTCCGACATTAGTCGACCCATTTAAAAAACATGATATCATAATAACTTAAAACTTATAAGACTACCACCGTAGTGGTGTTTAAATTGCCCTTTACATATATTGGAGTCTCATTTACTTGTACTTACACAAGTTCCACTATTACAAAATTTTACATTTACATTTCAAATACAAATTCAAGGACCTACATCAGAGAAAACTCTAATCTTTATGGAAGCCACGAAGCGAATGTGGGATGTCTCGGCGACCTCTTCGGTGCCATGGATGAAACACTTGTGCTAAGCTTATAGCTTAGTAGGAAAACAGATACAATATATGACCATATGTAGTGATCGTCAATTCCAGTATACATATAACATAATTCATATATAAGAATATTCCCATCTCCCGTAGGAATTCATACTTATGAAATCTTGTAACATAAAAATTGCACATTAGGTACACTCTGAAGTCGAATAGAGATATGCCTTAGCATCAGCCCGATTACTTTTGTTTTCATATAAATATTTTTCATATATCATCTTATTCGACATATAAGTATTTGCATAGGCGCTAACAACAATGAATAAGAGAGGGACCTGACACAATAGGTACCCAAAGATACAATACAATATTGAACAAAGGTGCCGAAGCATAAATAGAGACGTGCCTGCCCATGTAACATAAGTGCCGTAGCATTATGCAGGGCTGTCGTAGCATTATGCAGGAGTGTCGTATCATTGAACAGAGAATGCCGAAGCACTAAACAAAGACGTGCCTGCCCATGTAATAGAAGTGTCGTAGCACTAGCAAGAGTGTAATAACACTGATCAGAGGTGCCTATTCATTCACTATTCGGTCTTAGGCAGACATACAATTATATGTATTACTTGAGCTTGTTATATTATTCTTAATCACATTCTTATTTGGATAACAGAAGCAAATAAGGGTGAGAAACAAAGTCTGCCCAGAAATAGCTGCTAACCAAGAGATGATGGTTTCTAGAGTGCTTGAAAGAAGGAAACAAAAAGCGAGTTTTAGGTTTCCTAGGCTAATGGAGTGTTGCGCCTGGGCGAGAAGGGGTTCGCTGAGCGCTGCGCCACTGCTACGGGGCGTAGGAACAATGATTGGACCACGGCCCTCGGGTTCGCTGGCGACAGACCTTCACTGGGCGAATAGACTTTTTTTGCCTGACGGACGAAAATGAGCAGGAGTGGTCTCGGGTTTGCCTAGGTGAACAAACCTTTGCATATGCGAAGCTCCCTTTGCATAGGCGAAGACGTCAGGTTTGGATAGAATTGGGGCTTTTTGCCATTTTTCATCGAAAATTTCCATAAAAGCAATACAATATCAAAACAACTCTCAAACCCAACCCAAACTAACTAAAAACACTTTTATTAGGATTTTTCCTACACAAACCTAGACAAGGAGGGATTTGTGATAGTTTCCATACCTTGCTTTTCTTGAAACCTTTAAAACCAAACCCCCATTTTCTTCACTTCTTTCTTTCCTTTACTTGATCAAATATAATTCAAGAAATGGAGAATAGCAAAGCAAAGTTGGTTCTCTCCCCAAAACCGTAGCCCTAGCTCTCTTTGAGCAAAAAATGGAGAACTTATCCATATTCTAGAAGACCATGTTTGGTCTTATGCCCTTTTTGGGCTAATTTTTTAGCCCTTGCATTTTAGTCCTTCATCTTTCTTTCATTTGCAAATCAACTTATCATATTTCTACTTTAACATATAACCTTCTTAACTTATGTCTTCTTAGTCCTTAATTTGACAATTACCATTTTACCCTTAGCACTTAAATTTTTGAAAAATACAATTTTGACTTTTATTATACCACTAAACTGTAATAAATTATTAGGGTATAATTTGAGGTATTACAGTTATCCTTGTTAAAGAGCAAACCATCAATTGTGTCAAAATCAAAGAGAAAAACATAGTGGCAATTAAGCAGGCCTCTAGTGTGATGTGTAAAATTAGGTGGGAAATCTTTGGGCAGGTGTCTTCGCTGTATGATATATCGTCGAGTTGGCGTAATTGTAGTTTATAACACCCATTTCCCGGGGGTCCCTTGACAACTGTCAACCAGCCCAGATACTCATGGATGTCGGGTAACCAGACAACTCTCACGAAAATCGGGTAGAGTCTCCTTTGTGCGGGAGCTTTACCCAGGTACAACGTCTGACATTTACAACAACCACACCGGGTCCACATGCGAGTAAAAACGACCACTTAGGCCCATACATCAATACTCATCAAGAATACACCAACTATATACCATAGTTCAAGAGTTATTACAATACTCTTAACCAAAACATATATCAAAATTTAAAGTTTTAATACATGTTATACAAAATGAATACCAAAGCCACAATCGACTTTCTTCTACACACAAAGCAACGGCTCCTAGTGAGCGTCGTCTTCTGTACCTCCGTACACGAAATAATGATCCCTCGACAAGGTGACATGCCAGTAGTGACCATTCCATGGGTTACTCCCACCCTAGATGCACATATCTTCACCAAACAATCACACTTTCGAGCAAATACATGATCCTACTTGAATGTCTACATGCTGATCCACGTGTCTCGAGTCCTCCATAGACTCCACTCACACACATACCTAAGCCAAATGCGAAGCAAAAATCACAGTTTTAAAATAAAGCTTTTTGTTCTTGAAAACACACTGGTGAGTTTGAATAATATCAGTGTTGAGACCCTCGGAGGCGAATAGCTGGATAATTTTCAAGCGAGTCATGGAGTCGCCTCGAGATGAGCTGACAGACCACTCTCCAGGCAATTCTTGAAAAATCTTCCCTTGAAATTCCTTTCTGTCGTTTTCATTTTCTTTATTTTCTTTCAAGTCATGCACTCACACCTGCTCGTTCTAGAGTACTCGGTGCATATGGAATGCATTATGCCAATTCAAACAATTGATGCTAATATATTTTACCTGCGTATATCAGCATTAGTGAAACCCTCGAATTGATACTTTGTTCACGGCCACTATTAGGATTCTCACTTGGTTCAAAGATTTTGAGACCGATAACATGGCCTTTCAAGGCTCAAAAAATCCCCATCCATAAAATGGCTCTTAGCTAAAGAATAAACAAAGTAGGAAAAGATCCCTACCTCTTGGAGTTGTCAGAACTCCACAAAATCGGTGCCATAGCATTAATATACGCGTTAATAAATCGACTTTTCTTCTTGCTCCATCCGACAAATGAGGTCTGAACAACTAGGGAGAATCGGAAATTAAACAACACCTCTCTGAATCTAAAACCAAACTCTCTTTTGGTTTTAAGTGCGGAAGAAAAATTATTTATTTTGTCTTATACTTATATTTTAAATAGTTTATTGTGTGTATAGTTTATCTTGGCCATGTGATTAATCAATGATTTCATCTCATCATCTCATAATCTTATTACAACATGAATTTTATATAAATGAGTGAGCTGTCCATCATATCTCTCATGAGTAGTTTCATTTTAAACTTCTAATTTTCAGCATGAAGTCAGTATCTTGGAATTGGCATTGTGTAATTTCTGGGCAGATAATGTGATCAGTTGTCATGAGATCTGAAAAATTTGATTTGACCCATTCTATTTTATCTTGAAGAATTCAGTTTTCAGGTTTATTTTCCTCTGTAGGAATTTGTCCAGTTATGATCTATAACTCATTATATAATTTTTCTCCTTATGTGTGACTAGTCATTTAAATATTAATGATAAGCCCATTTTTATTATCCTAAACAGAAGGATGGGTGTATATTAATATTCTCAGTGCTCCAGTGACTCCTCATAAATTGTATGTGTTTTTCTTCGCCTCAGGTCAGTTATGTTATGATCCATTATCATAATGCACATTGATCATCATGAAGTTCATAAGTTGTGGCCTGAATCTCTCACTAAATCATATGTTTTTTTGGATGATTATCAGAACAGAGCGTGAAAACCTCATTGGATTGCACTCTTTGGGCGTTAAACTATGTGATCACTCACATGCTTTATCTCTAGAGTATCAGAAGGTGATGAACCTCAGTAAGCTTCCGGTAACATGGGACGATGCCTCTCTCTTGAACATCTGCCCGAGAAGGCGATCTCAACCTGGACTCTAGACATGACGTGGTATCAAACTTTGCTCTTTTGAAGTCTGGTGAAAATGTGTGTATCAGCTCATGGAGATGTTTAATGAAAGGATGTGGGATGGTGATGGAGTTCTCTCCCACTCAGTCCAGCTCATGAGTGATCTGCTGGCTCATCTGATGCCTCTTAGTTTTATCATATCTGCTTTGATAGCATTTGTTGTTGTAGGCGAATTCCACTAAGGGCAAATGCTCATCCCAACTACCCTTATGATCTGGGACATGCTGCCTTGTGTCCTTTAACACTGTATAGTCCTCTCGACCATCAGTGCAGGTGGAAAATTGTACTCATGGTGGTAGGTGTGCCCTTAGCCTTTTGAAAACTCTTCAAAGTGCGCCGTAAGCCTCCCAGTCTCTATCTTACTATGGATCTGGTACTCCTGTAGCGGACTATCTCGTCTTACCATGAGACATAATCTCTCAATGTAAAGGTCATCCGCACGGCTAGAAAATGTGCCTACTTTGTGAGCCGGAGTCCACTTATCACCATTACCGCATCATGTCCTTGTGGTATTAAAGTGGCAAGTGGGTCTAAAATCCATCGTGGCGATGCTCCACTTCCCTCGACCACCTCCAATGGCTGGGAAGTAGCTGGCCCGGCTTCGGTGTTCAACCTTAACTGGCGACACGTGAGACATCGGTGAACAAAGTCCACTAGCGTGTCTCTTCATTCGCTCCGGTAATACGATGTGCAGAAGATCTGGTATCTTCGTGCCACACGGATGCCTGTGGTCGAGAACGATTAAACTCACGAGAATCTCTCTCTCAGATCGGTGGGCGGGAACCACTACCGTCCTCTATACGAAGACTACTATCTTGCATAGGATGGTCTAGTCCTCGTCTCACTGGCGCACTCGGTCTTGATGGACAACATCTCGTCTGTCCCACACAGGACTCGATCACTCTGCTTTCAAGAGATGGTGTACTTCACTAAACTCCCCCAGCGAACCCAGGCTGCTCTCGATGCGCTAGCCCCAAGCTTGTCCCACCCAGTCTTGAGCATTCATGATCGGGAAGCTACTGCTTGATACTCCGTGACTTCCGGTGGGTGCATCAGCTTGCCTTACCAGGGTGGTAATGCAAAGTGAAGTCATAATCCTCTAGGAACTCCATCCATCTGCGTTGCCTCATATTGAGGTCTCGTTGCGTGAAAGTATACTTTAGACTTTTATGGTTTGAGTACACCTCGAACTCCTCACCATATAAGTAGTGGCGCCAATCTTCGAAAATGCGAAACTACGAGTTTGCCAACTCCATTGTCGTGTGTGGGGTAATTACGCTCATGATTCTTCAAGCCCGGCGGGGAACCATAGCTACTACCCTCCTGTTTGCATCAAAACACATCCGATCCGGCCCTCGAGGCATCACAATACAACATGTACCCTTGTCCCTGCCGGAATTTATCAAGAATAAGGCTGAAGTAAGCCTCCTCTTCAACTCCTGGAATGCCTCCTGCGCCAAGTTATCAATCAAACTTGACCTCATTAAGGTCAATCTAAGTCATAAGGAGTTCTTGTCGGAGAAATCTCGATGAATCCCACACGTAGTACCCGGCCAATCCCAACTATGTATCTCGAAGGCGATTTCGGCCTCTCGACTCATCCACGACCTTGGCCTTCTACGGGTCTACAGGCAAGCAGTGGCCCGACACCACGTGTCCCGAAATCTCGCCTCGATAAACCAAAACTGGCACTTGCGAACTTAGTATAGGCGATGGTCTCTGATAAGCGTAAGCGATCCTCAAGTGATCCTCATTGCTCCCATACGATTGGGAGTAGATCGAAAATGTCATCCACGAAGACCCGCGACAAGCGATCTAGATAGGGTTGGAATGTGCATGAGGTCCATAGTCTTTGTTGGCGCGTTAATTAATCAAAAGAGGCATCTTGTAAACTCAAAGTGCCCATAGTGTCTTGAGCATTTGTCTTAGGGATATACGTCTCCTAACCCTCGGTGATAGTCACGAAGGTCTATTTTGGAGTAGACTCGCGCTCCTCTCAACTGATCAAACAAATCGTCAATCCTCGGCAATGGATATCGATTCTTGACCGTAACCTTGTTCAATTGCTTGTAATCAATGCACGGTCGAAGGGTTTTGTCCTTCATCTTCGCAAATAGGACCGGAGCGCCCCATGGTGAAGTGGTCGGTCTAATGAACCCCTTGTCTAGTAGCTCCTGTGTTTGGACTCACGAGTTCACGCTCAAATTTGGTGCCATTCTATCATAGTCCTTAGAGATGGGCGAAATGCAGTGTAACTCGATACCCGAAGTCTGACCCTCTACCGGAGGCAATCCGTTAGCTCATCGAACATCCTCATACTTCGTAGACTACTCGAGGTAGATCTAAGTCACGGTCTCACCTCGTCCTTTAGAATGGGCTTGCTATTGACCCGCGGTTGTCACGACAACGGGACTCATTGCATTATGCAGGGCAAAATGTCATGCTTGTCCCCCTGAAATACAACACGAGTACCGTCCTGCGTGTAGACGGTAACCCTCCTACGCTCACAATTGATGATGACCCTGTAAGTTGTCAACCAATCCATCCCCAGGATGACATTGAACTCTGACATGTCCATGACCCTCGAGGTCCCTTTGTGATGTAGAATCCCGAGATCTCTAACTCACAACCGACATATCATCCACATCCTCGCCCTAATCCTAGGGAGAACTCACATATAAGGGCTCCTCAGGCCTCGACCTCACAAGCCCAGCTCTATCGCAGGCGATCACGACATCTCTAAGGTGTAAAAGCTTGTTGCCGAGACCTTTATTCGCATCTTAGAAAAATATTTCATACCAATGTCATGCATTCATGGGTAATGCAAGACCATATAATTTCATATATTAAATCATATGCAACAAATAAATTTTATTTTATTTTATTTCATTTATTTTATTTTAAAAAAAATTATTATATATATATATATATATATATATATATATATATATATATATATATATATATATATATATATATATATATATATATTTTTTTTGAAAACCTCGTGAGCAGTGTCCCAAGCGATTTGACTTCGAGGAACGGTGCACTAAGTCAAGCGAGGTCGGATTGTACATTTCCACGCACACCCGTAGCCCAGCTGCGCGCCTTGCGATGTCTTTGGAAATTTTGTGTGTGTCGTGTTTCCGTGGCCGTGTCGTGGCCCCCTCTTGGCCGTGTCAGCTTGTGCCGGCCATATCGTGATGGCCCAGTCATTTGTCCCGCGTCTTGTGGTGCGGCGTAGTCTTCTTGTGCCGTGTCGCATCCTCGATCCGCGATCTGGGTGTATCGACCACATCCCCTGCCGGCGCCTTGTGTCGCACGCTCTTTACCGTATCGTGGCGCATGCTCGGTTGTATCGCAGCGTTCTTGTCTTGTTTGTGTCCTTTGCATGTCTCGTGATACACCCGGCATTCAGGCCTCCCTCGCATCCGCGATATGGCAGTTGTATCGTGACACCCTCAGCGGTAGAGCGCTCACATCCGCGTCCAAGAAATTAGTTGTATCGCGACCGCCCCATCAGCCGGGCGCGCATGGCGTTGCGACGCGGCTCTTAGCGTCTGTGCATTGCGTGTCGTGGCCCCCTTGGCGCGCGCCCTGCTTCCTTGTGTCACGATACAAAAATTGTATCGTGACTCAAACTGGAAAGGCGATGGCCCATTCCGACTTCCCTCGCGCTGTTTTTTTTTTTTTCACATCATTTGTTTTTTGGTTCGTTCCACCTACTGGAAGACCATAAATTTTTTTTTTTTTTTTTTCATGTTCCAGTAGAACAAAATAAATTTATTAAAATTTATTTTATTTATTTGTTTCCAGTTTTAAACACTGTAAAACTTAAAAAAAAAAACATTTTTCAACATTTTTTCTATATTGCTATTCACACATGTGCAATTCCTTATAACATCATAGCATCATCGCACATCAATCATCAAATGCACAAAGGAATGTGATCTAACCGTGCCCATCAAGTCTGGTAATGTTATCTAACGGCCAAATCTTAGTATACTTTGGTATCAACATTAAGCTCTAGAGTATTTATAAACCTAAGCTACGACCAAGCTGTGGCGTATTCCCGGGGGTCCGTTGGCGACTCGTCGACCCACGCGGAATACTCTTGGATGTCGGGTAACGACACCAGGTGGGCAGATTCTCCTTTGTCTGAGTACCCAGGTACAACATGTCTGACATTTTACAGCAACCACAGGGTCTACATGCGAGTAAGCGACCGCCCAGACCCATTACATCAATACTCATCAAGAATACACCAACTATATACCATAGTTCAAGAGTTATTACAATACTCTTAACGAAAAGATATATCAAATTTTAAAATTTTTAATACATGTTATACAAAATGAATGCAAAGCCAAAATAGGCTTTTCTTCTAAGCAGGCCTCTAGTGAGCATCGTCCTCCTGTACACTCTCGGTACCTGAAATAATGATCCCTCGACAGGGTGAGCAATGGCCAGTAGTGATAATTTCTTACATGGGTTACTCTCCACCTAAGTGCATATGTCATGAAAAACAATCACACTCAAGAAAATACATGATCCTACTTGAATGTCTGCATACCCCGATCCATGTCTCGAGTCCTCTCGACTCCCTCGCACATGCTAAGCCAAATCACGAGAGCAAAAATACAGTTTTCAAAACAAAAGCCTTTTGTTCTTGAAAACACACTACCGAGTTTCGGTAAATATATTGGACTACCCTCCGAGGCGAATTCTTGAATAATTTTCAGAACGGTCATGGAGTCGCCTCAGATGAAGCGTTGGACCACTCTTGAAACGATTAACGGAGAATCTTGTGAAATTCCTTTCACAACCATTTTCATTTTCTTTTATTTTCTTTCAAGTCATGCACTCACACCTATCGTTCTAGGGTGCCTCGGTGCATATGGAATGCATTATGCTAATTCCAAACAATTGATGCTAATATATTTTACATGCATATATCAACATAATTAATTCACATAATTCAATTTATTCAATTCACAATCAATAACACCAAAATTAGCTCACATGGGCTAATTAGCAAATCCAGCGATTCATTTTGAATTACTCGAGCCACACAAAATCACAACACATCATGTGAGCAGTGAAACCCTCGGGTCGGCATTGTTCCACGACCACCTGATTAGGGATTTCTCCGCTCCGGTTTCAAGATTTTGAGGCCAAATACTTGTGGGCGCTTTCGAGTTTCCGGTAGATCGTATAAAATGGCTCTTAGCCGTAGAATAAACTAAGTAGGAAAAGATCCTACCTCTTGGAGTTGTGAACTCCACCAAATCGGTCTTACGCGTAGCCCCTCCCCTTTGTGTAAATCGAAACAACTGCAACAAGTCGAGAACCGGCGGTCGAGCCGGGAAATCTAGAAGTCACTCTTTCTCTCTCTAAATCTCAAAACCCAACTCACTGCACGTTTTCTCCAATTTTTGGAGAAGAAAACTATTTATTTTTGTCTTATACACTAAAACTTTTTCAATAATTCCATTTGTGTCCTAAAGTTTTAACTATTTGACACATGGCTTAATCTAAGCCATTCATCTCCATCATCTCACTAATCATGCAGCATGTATCGCGTGGGTATATGTAGTAGGTGACTTTGTCACATCGCGTATACCATGGCCAGTTTTCGTGGCGCTGAACCTTGGTGCCTCGAAAAATGTGAAATTAGACTATCTCGGGTCGACGAGTCGACGTGGTAGCTAGATTTGAGCGATTCAACGGTGAAGTCTGTTTCGTCATCCGAGATCTAGAAAAATTTTTGGATTTTGACCGAAATTACCATTTACCATTTTTGAGAAAATTTGAATTTTCTCGGGTTTCTGATAATTGGTTAGTCAGAGTGTCGTTCCTCGAAGAAGCATGTTGACTCTTCGATTAATGACTTCGACAATATTTGGATCTAATCCTAAAGCGAATTACGACTAAATTACTAGAATTAACAAAAACTTAAAATTGGATGTATTGAATTATATCGATGATGAGAAACCTAGGGTTTTGCCGTCTCCTACCACACTTGATGGATGCCAATTCAATTAAGGACTTATCGAAGTATTCATATGACTTATGTTGGCGAGTTGATCTTTCCTACAAGATATTCTCTCTCGAGAGATATATTTGCTATCGCCCGGTGGGATATATTGCATCTCTACGGCTCAAACCTGACTCGAAACACCTAAATGCGAGCCCCGGTGCCTGATTACGTATGGAATATCTCTATTCTTCGACTACTCAAGTGTTAGCTGCCCGTGCCTAAAAGTCGTCTTCTCTCGATCCTCGAACTCAGAAGCTTTAACGTAGTTGACCGGACAATAACATGTAATTAAATCTAGAATTAAAGCAAACATATGAACTCATATTAGTTTTCAAATAAGTCAAAACTGAAAATCAATCCATCAAACTGTGGTTAGGGTTGACAAAACCCTAGAAAAGAATTAGTTCATCATATTATTCATTACAAATTGACGAGTTTGAATATGAGTAAGGTTGGGGAAGAACTACGGAAAAATCCGTCTTCGCGATCTTTCTTGAATCCGTCTCTATTGATCTCCCTATGCCTGTATCTCCTTCTTCTTGTCTATCCAATCCCCCCTTCTTGCTTTGAAATTACTTCCCTTTTATACCTCGAGACACGGGCCCATCAATGGCCCAGAAAATTAGGGTTCTTCGCATTCCCGTTTTGGAAAAGGGTGTCTTGCTACATCGCAGCGAAGGTTGCTTGACTGGCTGGCGTACTGAACCCTTTAAACTTCTGGTCTCTGGTTTATTCAGCTGCCCGAAGGAGGTCTTATTTGCGTGAAGTGCTAAACCTTGATGGAGGGTCTCTTCGTATTAACAGTCTGATAGCACTCTGGCATCCGGCTTTTTGTCATTTCTCTTGTGTTCCTATACACCACATCTTTTAGCTCCGCACACCCAGTTCGACATCGCCATATTACATAGAACCTTGATATAATATGAGGATAGCTTAATATTAATGAAAAGGCTGTGAATCTGTGCATTTTAGCTATAAAGAACACCGAGGAGTGTTGAAATGCACGCATGATTCATCAATCAACACCCCGAGCTTAGCTTTGCTTGTCTCAAGCGAGAATAGACTCCATCGAGGAGCCTTGAGGCACGTGAAACTATATGACGATATGGGTTAACCACACATGACAACAGCAAGAAGGAGTCCATATTAACCAGTTTAAAAGATCAAGGGACTGCCTTGATTGTTTAGCTTTCAGGAATCTGCATTGAGTCGGTCTTGGTTGACGAAGTAGGTCAACCCCATTTTTAGTGCTCAATAATTTTTCCCAAGGATTCTAAGTGCGGTTAAAGTGTGATCTCCAATGTATGGTTGTTGCACTACCTCGAACTTAGATGAGACTCGCCTATTTGGAATAGCTTAACACGGAAGGATGAGCGCACTAATTTATTCACTTGACTACTCCCAAGAGTTAACTTTCAAAACCGTCTAGGAAGAGTACTGAAAATAGGAGGTTTAGGTGAGGTTCATGGCGGGGATCCCTTGGTGACTCCCACCCGGAGTTGGTTAAGGGCATCGGGCATTCGAGTTCCCCCTAGAACTTCACGAACACTCAGCGAACCTCGAGGTTCCTAGATTGTGGAGATCATCCATCCTACATCCCATGTAGTGAGTAGTGAAGTCAATGGCTCGACCAGTTGGCTCGAGGGGCATTAGGCTTTGGCCCCTGAGATTGTGCTGGGATTGGTGGATGATTCATTGTTATTATTATTATTTTTGTTTTTGTTTTGTTTTTTTGTTTTTGTTTTTGTTTTTATTGTTTGGGGCTGAGGAGATCCTCTTTTCCTAAGGTGTCCATCATAGGTGTTTATACAAGGTTCGTAGAACTCTTGCATGGTGAGTTCGGAGTCAAAGCATACCCCGAAGATCACGCGTGTGTGTGCAGGATAGCCTACTTTGGGAATTGAGTTCTTGAGATCTAAAAAGGGCGGCCAGACATGGTTATTCTTGACTTTACACAACGCAGTCCCAATTATCAAACAACCTCGGAGTCCCTACTTCATTGAACATGGGTTGTTTTGCGATTACTACAACTCCCTTTTGTTGCCATCATGCTCAAAATTAAGGCGGGGATACTCAATACCAACTCTAGAGACTGTCATATTATAATATGTGCAATTTGCATACATGTTGGTGCATGGGAAACAACCTAACACACACCTAAAAAATATGGACCTAAACATGCAAAAATAAAAATGGACCTAACATGCAAAAATAGCAAAAATAACCCAAGTCAAAATAACAATCAAAATAAACTAAGTCACACCCCATACATCCACACCCCCAAACTTAAAACTGACAGTGTCCTCAATGGAAGAAAGAAAAGGGTAAAGAAATATGTCTAAGAAAAATCACTGCGGTGGTGGTGGCGGTGGTGCTGTGTGAAATGATTGAAGCTGGGCTAGCTGCTGAGCAATTTGGTCCTGGATGGCGCAAATAGTGGCCATCTCAGCCCTGATGGAATCCATGTCCTAGCTCAGGGCAACCCAGTGCTCCTGAGACTTGTCCCAATAGGCGTCGAAGTGGGTGGTGAGTGCATGGATCTGGTCGGCCCCCGGGGGTGGAGTCGAACTAGAGGGACCTGAGTGTGTCATTGGTCTCGCCTTGGGTGTGGCTCTTTGGGACATCATCGTTGGTCTCATCACCGAACTCGTTAGGAACTCCACAGAACTTCACCTTAGGCAGTGGAATGGGCGGGCGGCCTTTGTACTGCTCCTCGGAGTTGACAGTGGAACAACAGCGCGAGATCGGCCGTGAGGGCGTGGCGTGCATCTGAAGTATAGGTGAACTCTCCGTCTGACGGGTGAGCGTCTCCATACTCCACTGGCTATCGAGCTCCTGCGTCCCGGGCTCACCGAAGTCGGTTTCCACAAATAATACCAGGTACTCCTCATTTGTCGTCCTCATGGTGATGGAGTCACGGTTGATGGTCAGAGTGCGAAGTTGACCCACCTACCACTGAATGAGCCACGGTGGTGCCAACCACGAAACTGGGTTGGAATGGAACTCTCGAGGCAGTGAGGCCATAGGGGTCGGGGGAGCACAGGATGCGCCATCTCTGTTATGGATGGAGAAGTTAAAAAGCATTTAAGGTGGGAAAGCCTCGCTCTAGAATGAAGGAACGGTTGTATAGCGACTCGTGGTAGAGCCGCTCGGCCTCCCTAGAGATGAATCGGCATGGGTCGATTCCCGGAGGGAGGTTTGCCATGATGTGGAGCCCAGGAAGCGATGTTGTTTGGGCTGGGACCCAGTTCTTGGGGCCATGGTGGTCATTTTGGCTCTCAATGCAAAATCGAAGCAGGACACAAGTAGGAACGAAGGCCTTGAAAATCGGTTGGACTTGGATGGTCGGCGGGTATTTATTGATGTTGAAAATGTCTTGTTTCGCCTCGCGAAGGGGTGTTATCTTGCGAGGCGAAGTACGCTCACCTTGTGACCGGACTGCGCCCATTTGCGGTAAGCGGGGCTATCTTTGGGGCGAACCTGCCGGTGTGAAAGGGCTCTTATTTCTTCTAGCGTGCAGAAGGCCCGGCTTAAATTTTTCTTCTCCGCGGCGACGTAGTGAGGCTTCATTAAACGGACGAAAAGTATATGAGAGAAAATGAGTTGTTGCCCCTCTGCAACGGCGTAGAGGGCTTCGTCGCGACGGACCAGAATGATGGGACCCTGCTTTTCTTTCCTCCTCCTTTAAGACTCGCCAATACTTTAAAAATAAGCAAAAGTAGGACGCCCAAAAACAAAAATTTCACCACAAAGCAATAAAAAAGAATGGAAATATGCAAGTTTTAGGGAAAAAAAGAAAATCTCACAAAGCTTGGGTTGCCTCCCAAGAAGCGCTACGTTTAACGTCGTTAGCTCGACATTCCTGCAGCTCCATGATGTATTCTAGAGGAATTGGGAATCTTCTTACACCTCGTAGTGCTTAATCATTTGCTTAGGGTGGATGGACTATTTTTGTTGCCATGGCCTTGATCCTCTTGGTAACTCTTTGTGTAGCACGAGACTTATCCCGGAAGTTTACCATGTTGCCTTGTAAGAACTCTTTGGGATGAAAGTCCAAGGTATCATTATTAGGATCGTCATGGGTGTTTCATGAAATGAGATACATGGAAGGTGATTTCTTGTCTCCTTGGGCTCTCAATTTTAGTTCTCATACGCACATCAATCCTAATTGCCTTGCCCGATCGTAGAAATGGCCTACCCGGTATGATAGGTATTTCTTTATCTTCTTCCATATCGAATAATGAAATATGCCGGAAGATGAACTTGTCCGCGACGGAAAGATGTACATCACCCCACGGGGTGTTTGTTGACCTATTGATGATAAAAACTCATTCATTTTAGCACATTTTTTATGATATGTTTCTTTTATATTAAAAAATATGTACTATTTACTAAACTTATGTTTTGCAGAAATTTATAGCAGAAATGAAAATTCCAGCAAGGATCAGAAGTGAAAGCAGTTCAATGGCCAAGATGAGGTCGTGACAAAGAATCGAGGTCGCAACCAGAAGTCATACTATGCTGAATGAAAGTTGTTCTGACCGGAGGAGAGTTTGTTGAGACGAAGAGCTTGAGGAAGTTTCAGAGTCGTGACACCATTTTGAGGTCGCGACACCGAAGGAAGACAACTCTGGTTGCAACAAATAATTGAGGTTGTGACTATGAATGGGATGACTAAAGCACAAGGTCTACCGGGCAATTTAGGTTGCGACAAAATATAAGTTGGAGACTCGATCAAGGTTGCGACCGGTATTTATGTCGCGACTACATTTTAAACAATTGGGATAAGGCACGCGTTAGAAGGGTACTACTCGATCGCGACATAACAGGTCGCTACGGAAAAGAAGATGAATTGATGGGAAACTGTTGTAAGTCAAAAATGAGATTGCGACAAGACAGGGAGAAATGATGTCGCGACATGCTTTTAAGGTCGTGACATAGATTTCAGCAAGGAAAAGAAAAACGAGGTTGCAACCTAAATCCCATGTCACGACAAGACAATGAACAGATAAACAATTTTAAGCGCTGACATAAAAGGAGGCGCGACCCGAATGGAGTGGTGACAAGCGAAATGATGTCGCGACATCGGTCGGTCGCGACATAGAATGTAAGCAAGGCGGTCGAGGGCATGACGCTGGGCGAGGTCGCGACATAGAATTTGATGGGAGTCGTGAAAATGTGGTCTGAATCGATATAGTTGGCAACGAAATGATGTCGCGACGTAGAGAGTGGTCGCGACATATATTTCCCAACAAAGGAAAAACGGTCGGGTTGCGACCAGAAATACCGTGAATGGAAGCGTGGCCGAGAAATGAGAACTTGTGGATAGGAAGAAACAATGGTCGCGACATACTTTTAAGGTCGCGACAGGAATTGTAGTGATTAAAGAAACTACTTGGTCACGACTGTGTCCCGCGTCGCGACGAGAAAACAAAGCGGACCAACAAATTTGAGTCCCGACCTGCTTGAAGGCTCAAGACAACTGAATGATGTCACGACTTTGAAGAGAAGTTGTGACCCGAATTAAGAGGTTGACAACGAAGTGATGTCGCGATATCGAATCGAGGTCGCGACACCGGAAATCTGATAAAGTAGAAGCTGGGTTGTGACATCAAATTGGTCGCGACATCAATTCTGAAGCAGGGAAAGGGGGTGCGACCGAGGAGTTCTCAACTGTGACAGTAACATGGTCCGCAATAGAATTCATGTCGCGATCCTTATCCATCTATTTGAAGAAACAAATTCATAGAAAGCATTAGGTAGCAGCTCAACAATTGCAGAACAAAGTGAAAGAAACGGTGCGACACCGGTTTCTGAGTTAGGTAGGACCGAGGATTTCATGTCGCGACATAGTTCTCAGGTCGCAACCTAAATAGAGAGCTGGGCCATTTATTTTAGGGAAATCCACATGGAGCCTTGGAATCAGGCCCAATTTCTGAAGTTATAAATAGGCGTACATAGTTTTAGTAAAGTAGCTTCCGTTTTTCTGAAACCCATTTGTCTAGGAGGAGGAGGAAGACTCGCTGTATATTTTAAAATAGATTTTTATTTTATTTTATTTTCTTTTCTTTTCTGGATCTAAACCCGATAATCACATTGGGAATGTAGAAAATTTGGATTTAATTTTTTCATTCTCTTTTTCCAATTAAGGCACAGGTGTGAAGTTGAGACAAATTTTGAAATTCATTTCTTCAGTGATTATAGTTATAGTAAGGATCATTTCTTGATGATACTCCATTGTTGATTGTGATTATGTAATTGAGAAACCTGACTTCCAGCTGGAATGGATATCTTTGTTAATTCTGGTATTTTACGCTTGAATTAGAAGAGAATTTCTGAAATTTGGATTTTGATTTATTTGATTGATGTTGATTGTGAATTGAGTTGTTTTCCGAATGGTAAATAGAATACCATCTCGAGTTGTTTCACCTTGCTCGATTTGCGGGAACCTTTGGTGACCGCAGAGATGGATATTCCTGAGAGCTTGGAACATTTAACTTGTGGGTATGTTAGACTATCATTGAAGAACTAAGGAGCTCTGAGAAGTCATTTTGATGGATTTCCAATTCACTCATAGTTGAATTGAAGGGAACTATTTATCAATTCAACTACTCAGAGATTTTACCTTAATATGATGGATAGATCTTGATCCCATGTTAATTGAAATCTAATCAAGGAAAAGGAAAAATCCATCAGATCTAAAGGATGAGTCATCAACCATTTTGTAGAAGTTTTGCAATAACCCAGACTTGGGATGCAAGAAATCTGCAGTCTTAAGAAATGGGTATGAAGTATTAAAAAAAGAAAAATACCCAGATCTTATTAAGAATGTTTTGAATACAAGTAACTGATTAGATCTTTTACTTTGAAAGAAGAAGGGACCTCTAATTAGTGAATAATGGAGAAATCCAAGCTGCATTATTAGGCATCTTTGGCCAATCGAATCGAAAATCGAGGATAGAAAAGTCGAAGAATTAAAATCGAAAAATATTGTTCCACCTTAATTTCATCTCAGTGTTCATTTCTAGCAGAGATCTGATTTAATCCAATTTATTGTTAGTTCAATGCAAATTTTATTTTCACTAGATGAAAGTAATATAGGATTATCTTGTCTTTTAAATTCCAGTTTTCAAACTATTAAAAAGAGGTTCAAATAGTGTGGATCTTGAGTTGTTAGAGTAGTTGATTTCAACATTCTTGTCAATCTCTATGGGAATGATATACGGACTTACATCCCGATTTTACTACTTGTATGACACGTGCACTTGCGATTGTTATAGATAAACCCATTATTAATTCGGAACATAAAATCGGTTTATTCATTTACCATGACTACATTGACTTTGACATAGATGTAGGAGAATTGTAGGCTCTGGCCTTAAGTGTTAGAATTGAGTGGTTTAGTCTATATTTTCACGAGACAAATACCTATCATGGCTAGTGTATTGTGGTTGGGCCCAGTGATGAGCTTAAAAAGTCATCTATTTTTAGTCCATTTTTGTTTGATTTTAATGTAAAAGGAATAATTAAGATGCGAAATATGAAGAAACTCACCCAATTTATTTGCGGGAGTATAAAGAAAGAAGAAAATGTAATGGAAAAATCGTGAAATGGTGGAATAAAAAATGCGAAGTGGTGGGCGAATGGGAAGCGGATGGTTGGTTCGTGATGCGGTTTGAGCTTGCAGTCCAGTTATGAAGGTCAAAACCTCAGGATAAGTGAAGAGGAAATAAGCAAGCTGATCGCGACGGGAATCACGAGATAAGCGATTGAGGATTAACCGGAAGCGCTAAAATGATGTGCGGCTGACATCTGTTGATGTCGCGACAAGGGTTGATGTCGCGACTCGGGATGGAGAATTCGCGACAGAATCACGAAGCTATGACGGGTTTGGAAGGATGGTGAGTTAAGCGAAACATTTGTGCGACGAGGAAAGGCCCGAAGTCGCGACAAAGCAACCGGTCAGAGCCTCCCAGACATAAGCGATGTCGCGACAAGAGATTGGTCAGCGACATCATGAGCGATGTCGATTGAAAGTGCGAGAAGACTTGGCGATGTCGCGAAATGAATACTTCGATGTGTCGCGACATCGGGAGAAGACAATTGAAACCCACCTGCAGGCATAAAGTGATGTCGCGACAAAGGGATCAATGGCGACATCGGGCGAACATCGAGTTAAAAGGCTGTTGAGAGTTAAGTTGATGCGACTTGAGATCGATGTCGCGACATGGATGATCCGCGACAAGGAGTTGAGGTCGCGAGCGAGCAGTAACAGGCGGTCGCTGGAGTCCTGGCGCATTGGAATTAGGGCCCAATGAGAAGCTGTATAAATAAGCGGCTACCCGGATGAAGCGACGGCGGCGACAGGGCGAGAGGTGCAGGTAATTTGAGAGAGCTCATTCTTTATTTTCCTTTTAGTTTTCTTTCTTTTTCTTTTCTTTTCTTCAATGTTGGTAGAGATTAGATTGGGTTATCGTTCTAGTTTCGTTTTATTTTACGGATGCGGGTGTTATCGTTTTTTGAAGCGAAGCTGAATGCGGAATTCTATTCTTTTCAAATTACTACTGGAATGTTGGAAGTTCGGACAAATTTACGGAATTCGACTTTCGGTTTAGTGCGGTTATTCTTATGATCGGAGGAATCTTTGTAGCGTGTGGTGTTAATTGAGAATCAGGAACTAGTTAAGTGAATCTTGTAGTCGAGAAATTATGCTCACAGTAGTCGTTTCCAGTAGCTTGTGAATTTATGTTTATGAATTTACTTCTGGTTTTGGGTTTAATGTTTTCGGATCTGAATACTCCAGGTTTCTTATACTAGTTTAAGATTTGTTTCATTGCTCACGATTTCCAAGGAGGTCCTCACGAGTGACCTGAGAGAAGACATTCACGAGTTGTGAACATTTTTAGTATATTAACACACGCTATTAAGTCTAATGAGCTTTATGGTTACTTGGATAAATCTCTTCTCGCGGAAATCGAGAATGAGTTGAGCGAGTTATCAATTTAAACAAGCAAAGAGTTCACACCAGTCGGGATAGTGAGGCCAATCAGAGTGTTAGAGGCGAGATCTAATCAAGAGAGAGGGTGATCTATTCTAATTTCGAGGAAGAGTAACTGGAAGTTGTATATCCTTGTAATAGATAACTTGGGAGCTAAGGTTTACGGTCGTAAAATGGAGTATGAAGTATTCTTGAAAGAAAAATACCTAGATTAAGGAAATCCCTTTTAAAAGTAGTTATCTCATTCCCTGTCTTCGAAAGAATCAGGAAAAATTAGATAATGAAATGTGGAGTGTGGAGAGATCGGCTTTGCCTTCGCCTTGGGCCGAGATTTTAAAACTTTGAAATATTGAAGTTTTATCGGTATTAACTACGAGGAATTGGTACTTCAACTATAGCGGTATACTTGATGTGTCTACGAAGATAATTGTCGGTGTCCATTTATTATCTTAACTATTCTTAATTCTTTATTCTTTATTCTTTATATTCCAGTTTATTTGATTGTTCATTTATTTTACTCGTGCTAGTATAATTTCCGACATCTTAAAATTTGGACCCCCGATATCACTTTATGGTCGAATAGTATGGAGCTTGAGTGAGTCGGGATTAGTTGATTTAAAATTCTTGAGATCTACGTAGGATCGATATACGGACTTATATCCATTTATTACTTGTGACTGTGCACTTACGGTATATCGCGAAAACCAAAATTGAAAATGATTAACTCTAGGAGATTTTGGTCTCAACAAGTTTTATGGTGCGGTTTCGAGAGGATTAGGCAGTAGTCGCTGGTAATTGTGCGGCTAAATTTGTATATGCGTTTTGGTCGATTAAAAGTTTTTATGGTAGCCCAGATTCTTAGAGGATCGAAAGAATTTGATAGATCAATATTCATATGAAAGAAGGAAATACTAATTTGGATATTTAAAGAAAAAGAACAAAAATAGTTTTTCAAGCTGTGGTTCATTTTGAGCACTAACCTACAATGAACCATATTGAATATATTTGTTGTTTTGACTAATCCTAGTAATGGGAGTGTGTTTCTTTGAAAAACTTTGATGCATAGAAGCGAAGAGCGATACGATTCAGTGATTACGGATGGAAAACACCGCGACTTGAGAAGAAGACAAGGAAGCGAAGAAAACACCACCATGGCGATGAAAGACGAGGATCAAAGGCGGGGACATGGGACGGCGACGAAAAGACCTCGATCAACGATACCCGTGGAGGAATTTTGGAAGCCTATCATTCAGGATGAATACTCAGCAATCAGACAGCCTGCTATCGATGCCAACAACTTTGAACTAAAACCAGCACTAATTACAATGGTGCAGCAACACCGGTTCTTGGTCGTCCACGAATCCTAATGAACACTTGGGAGATTTCTCGGGATCGCGAACACGAGTTAAAGGCCCGAATGGGGTGAGACGAGAGGTTATCAAGTTATCTTATTCCCATTCTCTACAGAATCTGACAGCCATGGTATGAATCTTTACCATATGGTTACATTGATACTTGGGAGGAATTTGGTAGAGAGGCTTTATTTGGGCGATTCTTCCCCCCCGTCACTTTACCTCGGAAAGGAGGAGGGAAATCATTGTTTTTCAGCAGGGGGAAGATGAGAGCCTATATTTGGCCTTGGGAAAGATTCAAACGGTTGCTGAGAAGATGCCCTATGCATGGAATTGATCTGAAGACCCAAATGGACATCGTGTATCATGCTCTGAATGATACATCCAAGGGAATCATTAATGCTTCATGTTGTGGAGCATTCAAGCGTAAAAGTGCTGAGGAGGCTAAAGATCACGATAGAGGACACTGTAATGCAATATGAAAACTCCCATTACGAGGAGTCTTCAAAGGGACGACGGAGAAAGGGATCATGGGGTGAGCAAGATGAATGCTATGGAAGCAAAGTTGGATGCTATTATGCATCGAATGGACAAACAAGAAGGAGGTGCCTGTGTCCATGAAGTAGGGCGGGTTGAAAGAGTTGTTAAGAAGTCTTGAGAAGGTTGTGAAGAGCAGGTTCATGATGCGAGAGGTGTGCCAGATTGAGCGGAGAGTTACCATTTCAAACCCAATCTGGCCTGCCGACCGTATCACCCGAGCCTTTCGGGAACCATGAGAATTTCTCTCCTTATGGTGGAGGGGCTTCTCAAGGCGGCGAGGACATGCCCTGACAAAGTGTCAGCGGCCACGAGGTTCAGCGGCATCAACATCGAGAAATGAGCACGAGAAATGGATACCGGGGTCGGAGGAGGCTGATCTTTTGAAGAGCGAGATCTTTGCGGTTCATGGGGGGATAATAAAGGCATTGAACCTCCATGAACAAAAGTTTGTAGAATTGGAGCAATTTGCTACCCGATTCCCAAATTTCAGACAGTGCCTTAAATCGTCAGCGAAGAGCGCGGAGGCAGCGAAGTATGGTAGCTTGCCCCAACAAAGCCGGAGGAAAGATGCCTTCCCAAGTGACCTGAAAAGAAAATCGAAAGGCGCATGGGTATGCAGGTGAGGAGTGGGAAGGAAATAGAAAAGATGAAAGAAAAGATATGGCAATGACAAAGAAGGAGCAAGACCCGAGAAAGGAAGAGGTCTTGGAAAGAAAAAGAAGGAGTAGAGAAGGGAAGAACATCCCGAGGATCAAAGCACAACGATCCCGTTTCCACAAAGGCTGAAGTGAGGATGGAGGAGCGAGTTTAAGGTTTTGAAAACTTTCAGAAGATTTGGAGATCGAGTATGCCTTTTTGCGTGGTAACTTAGATGCCACTCTATGCAAAATTTACGAAGGACATGCGAAGCGAAAGAAAAATAGTAGAGGAATGGTGAATCTCACTTTGCCACTTGCGGTGCCGATGTCAAAGAACTACCGGTAAAGATGAAAGACCCGGGAGCTTCACGATTCCTTGTATTGTTGGAGGAATTGAATTCGGGGAAGCTCTACGTGACTCGGGAGCTAGTATCGATTGATGCCTCTTTACGTTGCCAAGAAACTAAGTTTGGGGGCTTACTCCCTGGTGTTACTCTTGAATGGCGGGGCAGGATCGATGGTAAAACTGAAGGAGTCATTGAAGATGCAGTCCCTTTGTTGGGAAGTTTGTTTTCCCGGTAGACTTCGTCATTCTGAACATGGAAGAAGATTCTGAAGTACCCATGCTATTGGGAAGACCATTCCTAGCCCTAAGATTTCTTTACGATTGGCGTGCAAGGAGTTCTTATCTTGAGGGTTGGAGAAGAAGCTGCTACTTTTAACTTGATCAAAAGTATGCAAAATATAGACAGAGACAAGGAAAGTTGCAATGTAGCTGATTTTGTCTATACTTAGGCCACGATGTGCAATGATTGTAATACTCAGGTTTTATCAATGAAAAAGAGATGAATTCCCGGTATCTGAGAAGATGTCTATTACGAATTTCCATCTGGCCGAGTTTTCATTCCTTTAAGAAACTATATGATGAAACTGAAGCCAAGCGAAGTAATGATAAGGGAAAATATTGAAAATTCATCGAAAACGGTCACGAAGGACTAGTTTTGAAGAGTTGCCCACGTCGTTTAAAGTATGCTTACTTAGAATTTACCAAAGAAAAAACCCATTGATCATTCGACCAGGACTTCCGGTGATGCGAGGAACAAAAGATCATTGAAAATATTAAGGAAACACAAGGAATCGCTAGCTTGGTGCGTGAAGAAATTTGAAGGGTATCAGTCAATCCAATTTGCATGCATAAATTACGCTAGAAGAGACTTGAGCCATACGTAGAACACGAAAGGGGCGAATCGGTGATGAAGAGTAGTCGAAAGAGTACTCAAATTCTTGAATCTTTGGTTTTATCTATGCTATTTAATTTGGTACTTGGGTGAGCCCGGTCGTAGTTTCAAAGAAAGGGAGTTTCTTGTGATCGAAATGAAAAAAATGAATTAGATTCAACAAAAACCGATGGCGGGATGGAGGGTATGTGATTGAGGAAGTTGAATTCGTGACCGAAAGATCATTTTCCTTTGCCTTTCATTGATCAGATGTTGGACAGGTTAGCAGGACACCCTCACTTTTGTTTTCTGGATGGGTACTCGGGATACAATCAGATTGCTATTGCACCTGAGGATCAAGAGAAGACCACATTCACATGCCCTTATGGTACCTTTGCCTTCAGAAGGATGCCATTTGGGCTTATGTAATGCTCGGCTACATTTCGAGATTAATATGATGTCTATGTTCTCAGTTTAGTTGAAGAAGTGATGGAAATTTTCATGGATGACTTCCTTTGTGTATGGATCCGGCTTTGATCAATGTTTAAACAATGCGGAAATAGTTCTTCAAGATGCGAAGGCAAACTGACTAGCTTGGGTGGAAAAATGCCATTTATGGTGACGAAGTATTGTTCTTGGGCATAAAATTTTACGCTCTTTGGGTAGTGGACCCGATCAGGTATCCATTATCAAAACTCTTGCACCACCTACCCGCAGTAAAAGGAGTAAGAAGCTTCTTGGGGCATCTTGGATTTTACGGGAGATTCATCAGACTTTCAAAATAGCGGACCAGCATGCGGTCTTGGAAAAGATCTGAGGTTGATTTTGATGACTCACGCAAGGATGCTTTTGAAGAAATCAAAATCAGTTAATTATGACACATAATGCATTTTGCACGAGGAATGGGATCGGGGATTTGAAATAATGTGTGATGCGGTGATTTGCCATGGGGCGTGTTGGGGCAAAAGAGAAAGTATTCGGGCGTATCTTATGCTAAATAAGACCCAATGTAAACCCATAGAGAACTACTTAACAGCCCGAAAAGGAGATGCTAGCCGTAAAAAAAATGTTTGCTTGTGAAAAATTTAAGCGATACATTTTAGGATCCCATGTGGTAATTCACAGCGATCATACGTGATCAAATACTTGATGTCAAAAGGAAGCTAAGCGAATTGATAAGGTGGGTCTTTGGCGTTGCGGGAGTTTGATTTGAAATCAAGGATAAAAAGGGATGTGACAATGTGATAGGCGATCACTTGTCAAGAGTAGAAAGAAGCGTGATGAAGAAGAAAATGTGTGATGTTAACGAGAGAACTTCCCAGATGAAGCGGTGTTTAAAGGTTTCCTTCGACTTCCATGGTATCTTGTGTGTGATGCTCGGCTTGTGGAGTATTGCCTTCAGAATTCAGCTACCAACGAAGGAAACTGGAGCGGCGGGTATTATATTTAGGATGACCATTTATTATTCAAAGAGGTGCTGACATGATAATAAGAAAGTGTGTGCGAGAGAAAGTGAACGAGGCAGCATTTTAAATGAATGCCATGCATGTCGCCCATATGGGGGACATTTTACGAGGAGAAGACGACTCACAAGATACTCAATCGAGTTTTATTGGCCCACTATCTTGAAATTGTGCTTGAGTGGGTTAAATTATTGTGATAGGTGCTAAGGTGGAAATATCGAGCGGAATGAAATGCCCCTCGGAATTATTATGGTGATACAAATTTTTGATGTATGGGAATAGATTTTTATGGGCCTTTCCCACCATCATTTGGAAACTATACATGCGCTTGTGATGGAATTACGTTTCCAAATGGGTGGAAGCGTGAAAAACGTCAAGGAATGATGCTAATAGGTTGAGTTTCTTGCGAGAATATTTTGGCTGATTTAGAGCACCCGGAACTATCATTGAGTGATGGGGAACCCCTTTGCAAACAAAATATTTGTAAAACTCATGGCGAGTATGGGATCAAGCATGTAATGAGTTTAGCTTATCATCCCGGACAATGGACAAGCGAGAAATTTAAACCGGGGAGGTCGAAAGAATCTTGAAAAGACGGTGTTTCCCAGCGGGGAAGGATTGGTCTTCCCAGGCTTGATGATGCACTTTGAACGCTACGGAATTTGCTCTAAAACCCATTGGAATGTCCCATGCAGAGTTGTTTTGGCAAACCATGTCATCTACCTCTTGAATTGGAATACAAGGCAATGTGGGCCATCGAGTTAAGCCTTCGATTTTAAAATTTGCGAGGAAGAAAGATTGCTCCAAGCTGTCATTGGAAGAGTGAGAAATGGCTTTGTAGTAATGCTAGAATATACAAAGACAAGACAAAGAAATGGCATGATCGAGAGAATTTTGAGAAAAGGGTTGAGGCTTGAGGGGAACGGGTTATAACATTTAATTCTAGGCGAAATTGTTTCAGAATTAAAATCAAATGGAGTGGGCCATGGTGGTATCGTACTACATTTGGAGCCGGTGATATGAGGGTGATAATGGGAAGAATTCAAGGTCGATGGACGAGAGGTTAAAACATTATCTAAGAACGGGGAAGAGGAAATGAAGAACTCAGGCGGTTCTTAAGGAAAAAGAAGAAGTACCCGCAACTGACAAAGTTTAGCTAAGGACTCAGCGACCGGTAATGGGAGGCAACCATAAGGATTTAATTTCTGATTTTAAGTTTTGAAATATTTTTCTTTTAGTTCTTGTGAAAATTAAGATTGATTTGTTTTTATAAGGATAGATTTAATTTTAGAAATCAATTGTAGTTTAATTAGATTTTTCTTGAATATTAGGTGAGCTTCTGCAGGTTTAAAGGCATGAATGGCAAGGCAACTACGGAACCAATTCCGGCCAACTTGCGAGAGAAGTCACAACATGAGAAAAGGGGAGTAGCCTTCTCCGCAACAGTGCATTAGATATACTTGAATTGATTGTTAAATCTTTGCTTGGAGATGCTGAAGAGATGTCCCAAAGGGTTAGGAACAATAAGAGAATTAAGGTCCTTGAGATCATTGAGTTAAGGGCTTAGGTGTGACGGAAGGTTATGTGCGACATAAGTGTGTCGCGACAAAATGTGATGTCATGACACATTTTGAAAAAAAGAACGAGATTTGAGTATTGAAGGAAGAAGGTATATCGCGACCTGCTGTGAAGTCGCGGCCAGAGAATTCGTTTCAAAATGAAAAATGTTGTCGCAACAACCTCAACAAGGTAGGAAATAGCTGGGGAATAAAAACATGAATAAAAAGGATGTCACAACATGATAATCAAACAATTCCTAAAAATCCACTTATGTCGCGACAAACTTAGCATGTCGCGACATAAAAGAGTTTTTAATGCCATTAACTCACTAAAAGCCACTGATTCAATGACCTCCAGGTAAAAGAGCGAAGTGGAAATTCATGACGTGTTTTAATGGCTTGATAATTAGCCCACAAACATTGATTGAATTGCAAGCTGTTGGAAACTTTATCATTCACTCAAACCATAGTTATTCACCTTCTTCCTCATACGAATCTCAACCCTGAAAACCCTAGCTTTCGAGCCTTTTGAAACCTTTTCTTCCGTTTCCAATGGCTAGAAATTCCCACCTAGTCCTAACCTAGACGAGATTGAGGGAACATGAACAACCAAGAAGAAACTCGTCAGAGGAACACTTAGGCGAGATTCGTCGGGAAGAACAATCGGAGAGGTGCCATCGAAACACCGACTCAGGCAAACTCCCGAAAGAGCGAGAAAAAGGAAAGGAAGGTGAGAGAAGAAGAAAAAGTAGAGGATTTCGGTGTCGAGATAGGCGTACTTGATCGAAAAATATTATGCTAACAAGGGGTTTGTCACGAGAGAGGAGATTCAAAAATCCACATTACTCCTTTCAAGGAGATGATAAACGAGAGGGTGGGAGAGTCTCTGCGCACACCAAATCGGGGTATGCGGCCTTTGGTAAGGGTTTATTCAAATTTGGTAGGAAGGAAGGATGGAGCGGTTGTTGTTAAGTGCAGGTTTCATATGAAGCTAAGGCCTTGAGGCTATGGCATGTGATGCACAAGCATGGTTCCAAATTCAAGAAACTTGGAAAAACCAGATTTTGGAAAGATTGCCCGAGAAGCTCACTAATGGTAGGTGCAGCTAAACCAAGGAGAAGGAAGGCCCGGGAGCATTGAGCAAGCCTCAGGGAAGCTAAGGTATGGTTTTGCCAGAATACGTTTTAATTGACAAAACACGTGTTACCTGATCAGAGAACAAGAAGTGATCTTTGTATGCCATCTAAGGATCAAGATCAATGTAGAAGTTGTCATTGAAAATTCTATCATGAGGTATCATGAAGGGAAATAAGGGCTTGTTCCTCACCCGGCGACAATCAACTGTTCTATGTTTGAAGGGAATTTGGGGTGAAAGAATATGGAATCGAGAAAGAAATACCCAAAGCTTCACTACATATCGACGGGAGTTGCGAAAGGACGAAACCCGGAAAGAAAGGGGGTCTTGGTAGAGAGAAAGAGATGAAGCCCTTGACTGAAAGACCGGGAAAAGGAGACTCGGAGGGTTCTGAGCAGAGCACCTTGAAAACTCACCTAACAACAATGATTTCATTTTTGCAGACAATGAAGGGCGTGATGAAGACGTTTCAATAGACTTCTCCATTCCTTAGCCAATTCTCCTCCGTGCGTAACGTAAATTTCCAACATGGAGAAAGCTCAAGAGGAGACAAGAGAACAATGACACTGGAGCTCTCAATGCCATGCAAAGAGAATGGATGAAAGAGAGAAGGAGTGGAACCCACAACAGAATTCAGAGAAGGTGTAATAAGGAAAAAGAATGAAAGAAGAGACCAAGAAGGGGAGGAAGAGCTAAACAGAAGGAAAAGGAGCATGAGATGGAGCTACAAAGAAGAGAATGTAAAGAGTGGGGAGAAGAGCCAACAGAAGAGAGGAATCAGATGAGAAAAAATTTGAAGCAAAGAAGGGAAGAGTTTAAGAAAGAAACGAAGGAAAGAGATCACATCCTGCTGGCGTAAACTCAAACTAAGTCATGAAGCTTTTTATAACACCGCTGAGCGTGATTCTCAACTCTAACATTGATAAAGAAAAGAGATACGAGCAAGAAGCCAAACCTGGGGAGCAAATCAAGGGCTTCAAATTTATACAAGTCTCTACACAAAAGATTTTGAGAATAAGCCGGATGATGTAGACAAGAAGCAAAAGGATGTCAATCCTGGCAGCAGAGAATGGCTAGAAAATTTGATTTGATTAACAACAATCTTCCAAATTTCGAAATAATGACCGAAATGGAAAACACAATGAATGGCTCGGGGAAGAGACAAGACAGCTAAACAAGAAGGTTGATCTCTCCACGATCTTCTATCAAGACTGTTATATGAACCAGAAGAGAAAGGAAAGAAGAGAAATGAAATTCCTCCATTCCCAAATTTCATTTGAATAATTTAGACCCGGGAGCCCCTAATATCTTACCGCTTCTTCCAAAGAAAGAGATAGACTTTCCCAACCGACCCTCCCTAACCTTCCTTACCCTCCTTATCCCATTTGAATTGTATCAAATCAAGGTACCTGAATCGTAAATAAATGACAAATTTGAATCTGAATCATTGTAGTTATTTGAATCATTATTCAATGTTGTGTTGCTTTTGTGCTTAGTCAGGGAAATTAAAGTATGATGTATTTCAAGAATAAAATTGGCTGATATGTCATAATGTCAAATTGAACGGCACCGCCAGAGTAAAACTAAAAACAACCAAAAGGCGGTAATTAAGGCCACCTGAATATTAATTTCATTGAAACACAAGGTAAAAGGATTTAATTGGGCCGTTAAGTCCAGATTAGAGGAAAGTAATGAAATTTCAGCGAACAAACATATTTTTGAGATTGTGGTATGAACAATTTGTCAATGAACCTGTTGGATACCAAAGAGTTTTAACTACTCATCAACAAAAAATTAATCAAGGAACTCCTAATGGTCAATAATAGTAGCTAACCCGCATTCTAGAACTTGTTAGATTATCGATTGAGGCTTAATCCTAGGTGATACAAATCGACAAGAAATGATGTGAAGCTATTCTTGGAAAGTTTGAAAGCATTCAAGCTATCCCTATCTATATGCTAAAGCATACACCTTAGTTCTGAATGATTTCAATCAAGCCTTATTTCTAAAAAATCATCAATTTAAACCCCAAACCTTCCAAAAGAATCGAATCCCCTCCAAGAAAGAACCCTAATACCCAAGAACTCAAAAAAAAAAAAAAAAAGAAAAGAAAAAGAAAAAAGGGAATGAGCTAAGGGTCAAAAACAGAATACAATAGAAAAGAAGGCAAAAAGGGATAAGTTTCACTGAGGGTCTAATTTCTGAACTATTAAGTTCTTAGGTGTTTCAGAACACCTAGTACCCTAATGCCATCCGGTATGGGAGCACAACCCAAAGTTCGCTAAGGGTGTTAGAAAGCCTAAGAATAGGTAAAACATTGCACTATCCCCTGAATTCAGGACAAACAAACAAATTCCCGCGCTTAAATTACAAACTTAATTCGAGCATACATTTCTCGAATAGAAGAAATCATGGAGATGTCCCAAAAATAAAGTTTGGGGAGTTTATTAAAGTAACTACAAGGAAAAAAAGGGAGTAGTGAGAAAGAAGAGAGAAAAAGTTCAGGGTAATCTAAACCAAAAAGTTCCTTCTTATCCTACCCTTACCCAAGCCTAACATTACAAGCCCAAAGACCTGGGATTGATCTCAAGGATGGAATTACCACATTAGTGGAGACCAATATGAACAAATGTTTATGGAATTGAAAGGCAATAAACAAGAAACCGCAAAGACTAGGAGTTAAGTGAATAATTATGAAGACGAAAGGAAAACAATTTATTTTTTCAATTATATCCAATTGATTATGTTGTTTGTAAAACAATTTCAGTCAGCTTTAGCTTTTATACTATAAAGAGTAGAAATCAACCTTGAAATGGACTTGAAGCCAGATGCGTAAAACAATGCAATCCTTGTATTTCAATTAAATTGACTTCTATCAAGTAAAACAGTAATTAAAAATGTCCTTTGCTTCGAGGACAAACAATTCTTTCTTTTTCTTTGCTTGAGGACAAGCAAAATTTTAAGTTCAGGGAGTTTGACGAGCTTAAAAGTCATATATTTTTAGTCCATTTCTTGCTTGATTTAATGTAAAAGGAATAATTAAGATGCGTAAATACGGGGCAAACTCACCAAATTTGTTATTTTGGTGTGGAGTATAAAAGAAAGAAGAAAATGCGCGAAAAACGCAAAGAAATGGTGGAATAAAAATGCAAGAAGTGGTCAAGGTGAATGGAAACAAATGGTTGATTCATTGATGCGCTGGTCACGCGAATCCGTGACATGCAGGTCGCGACATCGTGATAAGCGGCGGAAATAAGCAATCGTCGCCGACAGAATCACCGTGATAAGCACCGAGGATTAACCGTGGTTAAGGAAATGATGTCGCCGACAAAGATCGCGGATGTCGCGACAAGGGTTGATGTCGCAACTCGGGATGGAGGTCGCGACAAGAGAATCACCTTGAAGCTATGACGTTCGAAGGACGAAATAGTTAATCGTCGCTGGCGCGACAAGACCGGTCGCGACACCGCAACCAAATGGCTTCCAAAGACATAAATCGCATGTCGACAAGAGATCGAGGTCGGCTATCATGAACGCATCAGTTGAAGCGCCGCGTAAGACCTGAAATGATGTCGCGACAAGATATCGATGTCGCGACATCGAGAGACCACCAAACCTCGCAAAGGCATAAAGTGATGTCGCGACAGCGGGATCGGCGTCGCGACATCGGGCGACATCGCTAAAGGCCGCTGAGAGTTAAGTCGATGTCGCGATGTGGAGATCGATATCGCGGATACGGATGATGTCAATCATGCGGAGTCGAGGTCGCTGACTTGAACAGCAAGAACCCTCGCGCCCACTTTGGAATCCACAAAGACCGCATTGGAATTAGGGGCCCAACCGAGAAACCTTTATAAATAAGCAGCCACCCGCATGAAAGCATTTCATACTTGGCTAATGATTTAGAGGTCTCTGGCAACAAGTGCTCATTTTCTTTATTTTCCTTTAGTTTTCTTTTCTTTTTCTTTTCTTTTCTTCAATGTTGGTATAGGAGATTGGGACATTTATCGCTCTGGGCTGCTTTATTTTGACCGTGTTATCGCTTTTGAGTAGTTGAATGCGCACTTATTCTTTCAAATTACTACCGAATGTTCATTGTCTGACAAATTTCTCGAATTCAACTTTCGCCGAATTGCGCTATTCTTATGATCGAGTGAACATCAGAGCGTGTAATTCAAGAATCGAGGAATCCAAATCCATTAAGTGAATGCTATAGTCGAAATTATCTTTCCTGTAGTCAAGCTCAAAGAGTTTTCAGAATTTATGTTTGTAGAATTTATCGTTTTGGGTTTAATGTTTTCCGGATCCAATATCGCTCTTATACCCGTTTAAGATTTGTTTCATTGCTCGATTTCATGAGGTCCTCCGAAAGGACAATGTAGAAGACATTCCCCGAGTTGTGAACATTTTTTTGAAGGTATATTAACCTCGCTATTAGAGATCTAATGAGCTTTGTGTTTACTGATAAATCCTCTCACTCAAAATCAAGAACGAGTCACCAGTTATCAATTTAAACAAGCAAAGAGTTCACCTCTAATTCGATAGTGAGGCCAATCCCGTGTTAGCCAGATCTAATCAAGGAGAGTGATCTATTCTAATTTCGAGAAGAGTAACCTGAAGTTGTATATCCCTGTCAATCGATAACTCTCTCGAGCTAAGGTTTACGTACCATAAAATGGGTATGGCACAAGGGAAGAAAAATACCTGATTAAGGAAATCCCTTTAAAAGTAGTTATCTTATTCTGCCTCTCGAAAGAACTGTGAAAATTAGATAATGAAATGTGGAGCGGTGAGAGATCCACCACTCGCTAAACGCCGACGTATTTTTTTAAACCCGAAATATTCAAGAAGTTTTATCAAGATAATCATGTGAATTGGTACCACCATAGCAAAGATATTTGATGTCCTCCGAAAGATAATTATTCGTCCATTTATTTTCTTAACTATTCTTAATTCTTTATTCTTTATTCTTTATATTCCAGCTTATTTGATTTGCTTCATTTATTTTACTCGTATAGTATAATTTCCAATTTTCTGTCGGACCTCAATATCACTTTATGGTCCAAATAGTATGGAGCTTCGAAAGGTCGTGGTAGTTAAGATTTAAATTCGAGATCTCTCGTGGGATCGATATCTCGATCTTATATCCATTTTATTACTTGTCGAATTGCACTTGGCAAGATATCCGCCAAACCAAATTGAAAATGATTAACTCTAGGAGATTTTTGGTCTCAACAAGTTTTATGGTGCGCTCGGATTAGACAATAGTCCTTCGTAATCGCGGCAACTAAATTTCAGATATGCGTTTGGCTCACAACAACGAAGCTTCACCAAATCCCAATTAATCGAATATGATAGCGATACGAGGTTGATATTTACTTTAGATCACACAAGGCCTTCTCAAAGGATGGAATTTCCACCAGTACCAGATAGCAAAACCTGGGTCTTTTCAATACCAGGCAATTGCCGCAAGATGGTACTACACTTCGTTGAGGTTTATCATCTCAATGTTCAGCGTTTTCTTTCTTGGACAATATTTCATGAATTTCATACGTAATCGGGCATTTGCTCTAATGCAGACTAAGAAACTGGACAGCGAGTATGCGCTTTCTTGAATACCTCAAGAAACTCGTGAATTGCTTGTCCAATTACTCTTTCTTCAGCGCCGAGGGTACAATCGATAGTTTGCTTAGTCTTGTGTGGTCGACCAGACTTTGTTTATTTTCACCCAACTTTTTTGATGGGTCGCTTCCCTACTACCTTGTCTACTACAAGCGATTACTCTTCGCCCCTACCCCTATCACCGGTGGTCGCCTTGCATCAAGTAGTTCATTTCCACTTTAATGTGATAACTACATATTCATTACCTTCTGCCTGGGTTCACTTTTAATTAATTGGTAATGCTCCCCACGCCTCCGTCAACAGATCGCCATTCGGGGCCCATTCACTCTAAGTTTCACCAGGTCACTCACTGCTCAATCGGGTGGCCTGTCTCGCAAATTCGCTCGTCTCATTCATAGCTACGGTGCGAGGTGAGCATTTGTGCAAGTGTTTGCTCCAAGTCTACTTTCCTGGGGTGGTTCATTCACTTGTGGTAAAGGGGATGTTATTCGACTATTCCTCCATCCATACTGATTGCTCTAATTATTCTGACGCTTCTCCATCCCCGGGCCTTGATTTTGATTCACTCGGGAGATCCGTTCTAATATGCATTGCCCATACTTCCCTTGTCAGGAATTGGATTCTAATTGACCAATATATTTGGCCCCGTCACACACATCCGCTCTCGACCGACACCCCATAGTATTGTGATGTCTATCGCAAGATTCACAAATTTCCCACTGATTATTCTGAATAGCATTTATCAGACCTTGCTGCTTCTTTGCACCGCCTAGTTAATCAGACGACATGGTTTACCAAAGTTGTGATAACATTTGTGTTTGCTCCCTGTGTGGGTTTCTGTGTGCCGATCTATCTCTACAGCCGTTGATTGCATTAGTAGCTGTATCCTCCAAGATCTCGTAGGCTTGATATGTGGTTTTCTTCATTAGAGTACTTCCCGCTAAAGCATCAATGATCGGTCTCCGGGCCGAGTCGCTTAAATCAAGCCAGAGGAACGATTTAATTCTGCATCCACTTATTAACTGCGGCCGTGGACATCTCTCAATAGCTCATGAAATCTCCCAAGCCTCAGCTACCTAGGTTCTCCCCTAAAATTGTCTAAATGTATTAATTTCTTCACCAATTATTATTCAGCGTGGGTGGGAAAATTTGTTAGAAATTTTGCACTAAGTCATTCCATGAGGCGATGAGTCCCTGAGGTCGGGCCGGTCAAATCTGAAGCGAAGGCCCGCCACTAAGTGACAATGAACAGCTGCAGCCGAGAGCTTCTTCCGTTACTCCATTATACTCGATCAGACGCTGCACTTCAATAAAGCTACCAAATATGTATCTTGATTCTCTACTGTGTAGCCCATGAAATCAGAGGCTTATTCAAGATCTGCAAAGTTACTCCTTTGTCTCCAAAGTTGTTCGCTTGTATGGGTGGTCGATGATAGCCGATCAACAACCGTAGTGGCAAGGCAAACTCTCAAGGAGCATAGCTGGGATTATAGGCCGCATCAAGGGTGTGTGGTGGCCGGATTACTATGGTTCTCGTCTATCTGCTCCACCTCGTGGTTCATCCCTATCATGAATTTGTTCTACTTGATGCTACATGATTTCAGATTGGGTTACGAGGGCTTCTCTACATATTCGATGAAATGTTCGTTCTGGTTCAGGATCGAATGGAAGTAGTACCCTGTGATCTTGTCTTTGCATACACTCTAAATACTTTCTTGAAATCACAGGTATGAGATCGAGACCAAATAATAACACAAATGCAATAAAGGAGAACACGTAAACCCAGAATAAAAGTAAAAATAAAAATAGAAAATGACCACAAGAAAGAACTAAAGAAAGTAAAATTGATCCAAAGTACTATCTATGGCACTCCGCTTGTCAACACTAAACTTCAACTAAGAATCTGGTACAAAACTTGACGTGCCTCTAGCATGAGTGTGTGTAAAATTAGCTTGGAAATGCAAACCCGTGTGCGCAAGTATACACGCTGAGTTGTGTGGTGTAGTGGTTAGTCATGTCGTTCTAAGAGGCGTGTTGACTACTGATTTAATGACTTCGACAATATTTGGATATAATCCTAAAGCGAATTACGACTAAATTACTAGAATTAACAAAAACTTAAAATTAGATGTATTGAATTATATCGATGATGAGAAACCTAGTGTTTTACAGTCTCTTACCACACTTGATGGATGTCAATTCAATTAAGGACTTATTGAAGTATTCATATGAGTTATGTTGGCGGGTTGATTTTTCCTACAAGATATTCTCTCTCGAGATATATTTGCCTATCTCGCCAGTGGGATGTATTGCATCTCTGCCTCAACCCCTCGACTCCGAAACTCCTAAATGTGCAAACCTTAGTGCCACACTTGCAGTCTGGAATATCTCTATTCTTCGACTACCCAAGTGTTGCTTTAACCATGTCCCTAAAAGTCATCTTCTCTCGATCTCAAACTCCCAGCTTTAGCATGTCACCGTTGGCCAGACAATAACATGTAATTAAATCTAGAATTAAAGCAAACATATGAACTCATATTAGTATTCAAATAAGTCAAAACTGAAAATCAATCCATCAAACTGTGGTTAGGGTTGACAAAACCCTAGAGAAAAGAATTAGTTCATCATATTATTCATTACAGATTGATGAGTTTGAATCATGAAGTAGGTTGAGGGAAGAACTATAGAAAAATCCGTCTTCGCGATCTTTCGAACCGTCTCTATCGACCTCATGCCCGTATCTCCTCTCTTCTCTGTCGATCCAATCCCCTTCCCGCTTTGAAATTACTTCCTTTATACCTTACACACCCGCCCATCAATGGCCCGTAAAATTGTGGTTCTTAGCGTTCTCGTTTGGGTAAGGGTGCCTTGCTACTGCGCGGTAAGGTTGCTCACGTCACAGAAGCCGACCCTTTGAACTGTCTCCTCGTTCACGCGGCCAAGTGCTAAGCCTCTATGGAGGGTCTCTTTCGCCGCACTGCAGCACTTCGCTGTCCGCTTTTGTCATTTCCTCGCTATGTTATGTTTTTCCGTTTTTGGCCCCGATTCCAACATCGCCATATTCTATGTAACAAATATAATATGAGGGATTAACGAATATTAATGAAAAAGACTATGAATCATGCATTTTAGCTTATAAAGAACATCGAGAACTAACTAAAATGCATGCATGATTCATCCCGACGTGAATTTTAGACTCTATATCTATGCCCAAGACTCTCTCTCTCTCTCACACACACACACAATAATCATGTTTTTATTTTATTTATTTTATTTTTATAGAGCAATCAAAAATGAAAAAAAAAACCATTCTTTTTAATTCTTCATTTATTTCCTTAGTACTTTGGAGTGATCAAATGCAATATAGATAGTCAGTTTAATTAAGCATGAGCCACGTATGTCTAGGGGACATGCACTTCCACTCCCATTTTTTTTTTTTTTGAAAAAAAGTTTCAATAGGGGAAGTCATTGAGGTTTGAGTTTCCATTAAAACAAAATATGTATGTAAGAAAAAGAAAACCCATGCCCATGTAATTTCTTAAGATTTTAGTTGTTATCTCTATGTTATAATGCTTTTTAAGTGGTAAATGCCCCCTAAACTAAATACCGGACTATTGCCCCCCTCAAACCATTTCCTGGCTCCTCTACTGTATTGATGAGCCCTTTAGGCCACATTTGGTCTTAGGATATCTGAGAATAGAAGAAAAATGGAAAATAGATTTAAAAATTAATAGTTATTGTCATGTTCTTTTCTCTTTCCTAACGTAATTAGAGACTTTTGAAGAGTATTGTTCTTGAATAAGATGGTAGTAGGAAGACCAAAAAAACAAATAACTATATAAATAAATCAAACAGAACAAAACAATATTCATAATTCCAACACCTTAAAGTTGAAATTTTACAATATTTACGATGCTTTTCCTAGTTAAAATGTTCATTATTACTAGTCGTTTTACTCTCTTTCTGTTTTCAATCTTTTGTGGGAGTGGTGGTGGATTAAGGTAAATGTGAAAATTTAGCGTGCTCTATTAGAGTAGAACACACCTTACCTAAATAGACATACTATTTAGGAAAACTACTCTATTGCTGCCAAATCTTTGAAGTTGTTTTGCACCATGTGTTTTTCCCTTATTTAAATTGTTTATGGGTGAAGTATGTGATTTGAGACATGGTTTTTCTGATTTGGTTTAAGCAGGCAAAGGAAAATTTCTCAAATTGTTCGCTTCTTCAAATTCGTAGAAACTTAGGATATCTTGGTATTAAATAATTGGTTAAGATAATACCTACAGTTGGTTAAGGTGCTACCTCTACTAATAGGTGTGGATCTTATTAGCATTTATAAAATGTTTTGTATGTATTTTTGTAACCTAAATGCTAGATTCACACCCATATTCTTAAAGATTACACTAATCCCCCATTTTCTTATGTTTTGTAGGATTAGAGGAAAATCAAGCAAAGTGATGGAGAAACCAAGTTGTGAAGAAGGTGTTGATCCTATAGTAGGGAACTCGCCAAGGCGAAGTGGTTCGCCAAGGTGAAGGATGCTTCACCGCTGGGAAGCCCAAGCCCAAGAAAGAGGAATTCTCGGGTTTTCCGAGGTGAAGAGGTTCGCCAAGGAGAAGCTACCCTTCATCAAGGAGAAGGAAGAACACAACAAAAGATAACTCTCGGGTTTGCCTTGGCGAAGAAGCCTTCGCCTCAGTGAAGGATGTCGGGTTGGAACAGAAAACCTCGCATTTTTAGCCCATCTTTGGCCCATTTTCCATTTGCTATATGTATTTTAGATTTAATGGGGCGTGCTTTAGATGAGAACATCTTCCTTGTCACGCTCGATCCCTACCGAATCTGCTTACGGATCCGACCAGTTTCGTGGACGCGAGACCATATACTAGGACTCTTACCCGGCTTTTTTTTTAAACCAACCTGCACTGCGGTTATTACCACATCTTCGTAAATAACATCAAAGTATCATACTAATTTTACCGAGTCCCATTTGCATAATTACAAAACAAGATTTTTACATTTACAAATCAGAGACGGAATCCTACATGTAGTGAACTTTCCTCGGGTGTGTGTCGCCCAAAGAAGATGCGGAAGCCTTCGATGTCTTCACTCACCCGGACAAAACCCGTATGTTTTTTACGCTTTAGCGTGGGAAACATATGTCTTATGCATATACACATTTAACGATAAAATAATGCAGATAATATACTTCTATGCATTTATATTATGAACTTATACAAAGTACTTCTTATAATGTGCTTATGTTTATCTCGTGACTCCCGTAGAGTTACGTAACTTTATACTTTTGGCTGCACTTTATGTTTATTCAGACTCCCGTAGAGTTACGAACTTATTCTTATACAAGACTTATACTTATAAATGTAATTATTTTCTTTTACCTGACTTTAGGAGTTACGTAATCCTATACTTATACTTATACTACTGAAGTTTACACTTTATTCCTGAGGCACCAGATATCACAGAGATTACTCGAACGTAACGGGTATTAAGGAACTTATTCTTATACTCAAGTACTCAGGCACTACAAAAACTTTATAATCGGCATTCGAGCACATACAAAGTAATTCTGATCTTATATCAGTTAAGGCACTGGGAGGTACGATAAATCTAACTAATCATAATCAGATCCCATACATCGATCGATGTATACGATACATATCAAAATGACACAATTCACAACAGTACAGATCGTAACAGATATTATTATATACTTATTCTTTACTTGATAATGAGCAATTCTTAAGTACTACACTGGACTTATACTTATTTTACCGATACGGGAGTACCCGTAGGTACTACTGGACTTATATTTATATTATCGTTACGGGAGTACCCGTAGGTACTACAGAACTTGATTAGATACAAGAGTATCCGTAGATACTACAGAACTCAATAAGATACAGACATAACTTAATCAAATACAGGAGTACCAAAAAGAGGTACTACGTAACTTAATCGAGGCGCATTGTATTTAATCCAATACAGGAGTACCATTAGGTACTACAGAACTTAATCGATACAGATGTAACTTATTCGCATACGTATTTAACTTATTCGTGACATACGCGACATAACTTATCCGATACAGACGTAACTTATTCGGGATACAGAGTACCCGTAGGCAGCCATGCAACTTAATCAAAATACGTGAGAACGTAGGTGGCGTAACTTAATCAGAGGCATGGCGTAACTTAATCCAACATGTGAGTACCATTAGGTACTACGTAACTTAATCGTAGAGGCGCATTTAACTTAATCCACTACAGAGTACCATTAGGTACTACGTAACTTAATCGATACAAGACAGTAACTTATTCGCATACGCGACAGTAACTTAATTCGTAGATACGCGATTTAACTTATTCATATACAGATGTAACTTATTCGGGATACTGTGAGTACCCGTAGGTACTACGTAACTTAATCAAATACAGGAGTGATACTCCAAGAGGTACTACGTAATCCTAATCGAGGCATACGTAACTAATTCAATACAGAGTACCATTAGGTACTACGTAACTTAACGCATACAGGATGTAATCATTCAGATATTGGTGATTAACTTATTCCGCATATTGTGATATAACTATTCGCATATTAGAGTACCCGTAGGTACTACGTAACTTTAATCAAATACAGAGTACCCATAGGTACTAATAATGACCGGGGATACAGAGTACCCGTAGGTACTACGTAACTTTGTTCTCGCATTTGCAGGAGTGTCTAAGTACTACAGACTTAATCGCACGTGAGTTAATCGGGAGACAGAATACCATAGGTACTACGTAACTTATTCTAGACGCAGGAGCACTGCTGGGTACTACTTCGAAAGCAACCGAGACAATGTAACTTAATCAAATACGAGTACCCGTAGGCACTCACGTAACGTATACAGAGGTACATTCAGATCTTACCTGGCCTTCTGTCCAGAGTCTTATCATATAACTCCGGTTGAATTTCCTAGACCGCATACTGAATGAGGCATATAGCACAGTCAGTTTTGTTCCTAAGATACTATACAGTACGAAAATGCCGTAGCACAAATAGGACAGGAGTGCCGTAGCACTAATCAGACAGAGTGCCGTAAAGACTAATAAGATTGTGAGTGCCAGGCACCAATCGGGGAGGCTATACTACACCGTGAGCCTGGCTTGAAAGACTAACAGTGAAAGACCAAGATTAATCGGGGAGTGCCTGAAAGTACTAAATGTGAGTACCGGCACTAATCAGAGTGCAAGCCGGAGCACTAACAGAGTGTACCGAAGTACTAATCGTAACAGGAGTGCTATGTCAAGAATAACCGGTCTTGTGTGTTTTTACAATTATATGAGTTCAAGAACTACTATTTTATAATAGCATTTTAGCCACATTACGCGCTCATTTACGCATCGTATTCCATGTACCGTAAGGTATGATGAGCATGTAATCACACCTATTCACGATATTATTCTTCTATGAATCACTTTACCCGAATCGAATCAATCCAATCGGATCATCCAAACTTCAAGTTATGGCATTTTCATGCCAACTAGCTCTGCTTACCGATTTTACCCGAGGGATAGTTTGAAATACTCATTTTATAGTGCCACTCATATTTGGACACTGGTCTTTGTACTTTTAAAATTTAAGGTGTTATAAGTCTTATTCCAACTGAATCACTCACCGTGAAAGTAATCAAACTCAAGCCACGTCCGAAAACAAACTGACACTTCTATGTTCAAACGGATGCAGGAATTGGTTTCGCACATAGCCCCACTTTGCGAATTTTCGACCACTTGTGAGCCAGAATTTGACGATATCTATTTCTTTAGGCTCGTTTTCCTTGGAAGTCTATTTTAATTGGCCACTTGAATCACTCAAATCGGATAAGAATGAGAATGTTGCGGCTAAAATACAAAAACTGGTCGAAATCGGGAACAGAAGATTGTGTGTACCCAGACACTCCCCTAAAGTGTACCTAAGACACTTTCGATTCCTGGTTATGTACCGTACACATTCAAGGTGTACCGTACACATGACCTTAAAAATGTCCAGAATGTGTTTTCTCCTTTTTTCCATATTTTGATACCCACATCAACCCTATACTCCATAAACACCTCCAAGCCATTCCAAATTCATCCTATAACCTCTAATTTTACTTAATTCTTTCTTTCAATACTTTCTTATTTCAAAATCCTTCATGAATTACTCTCAAACTCCATTCTAATAGGGTTATGATCCATACATAACCCTAACATGTAGAATAGTTAGGCTTATTCTAAAACCCTAACTCAATTACTGCTAATAACTACGAATCCAACCTCAAAGGGTGATTCATATGTTTTGTTCTATTCAAAGTTTTACCAAGCTTACTTTCCATAATTTTTGTTAAGATGAAACCCTACAAAAACCCCAAGTTCGGGGGATGGTTATTTAATCATACAAGCATGGAAAGTCATACATAATCTCATAGAATCCATGATAAAGGTCATATTTCCATACCTTGGCTTGCTTCTAATTCTCTCTTCTTTCTCTTCCTTTTCCTCTTCTTTCTCCCCTTCTTCTTTCTCTACGTGGTTCTCCTCAATTTGAGACCAAATTTGGTCTTTAAATCCGTATTTCTTAGGGCCTTGTTTGTCTCTCCAAAACCCATTGGGTTTAGTTTCATTATTTGCTTTTAAGCCCATAACTCTTGGCCATTTGTATTTCAAGTTTCCTTTATTTCATTTTGGCCTCCAATTTTCTTAATCCATATCTTTTAGTCCCTTTTTGACAAATTACACCTTGTCCTTAAGTTTTGTAAATTTCGGGTCTCTGCTTCGTGTTTTGCATTTAACTCACGAAACAGTCAAATTATGCTTACAAAATACCTTAAGCATGTCGAAAATGACTAGGGTATATTTCGGGGTGTTACATCCTTAGGGTTTCTTCTCTCTTCTTTTAGGGTTTTTGATTTTTTTTAGTTTTACTTCGTTTTTGGAGCTGATTTTGAAGAGCTAGTTACTAGAGGGTCTCTTGCAACTGTAGAGCAAAGTTTGAGACGAATTTCATCTCCCATTTGTTTTGTATCTCTAAACTCTACTCTCTTTATTAATCTTTCATCATTATGTTTATGTTAAACATGGTTTTGTTGGATTTCTTGCTTGTGATGAGTGGTTAAACATCCTCTAAGATTGATTGCTTGAAGTTGATGCTTGATTTATATACTTTTTAGAATGGTTTTGTGAATTTATTCTTATGTTGATGTTAGTTGTTGTAATTCTTGAATTATTATGATTTTATTGGGAAGTGAGTTTAAGACCTTGTGCACAAAGGGTTTCCAAAGTGACATTTGGAAATATACCCTTAGGCTTTGATCTTTACCCTCAAATGTGTCTCAATTGACAAACTCAATATAACATAATCAAAGAAGTTTAGGAAATTAGGAATGCCTAGTACTAAATAGATTTTGTTGGGGGAAGTGCCACCTTAGCATTATGTGAGGATCGTATGGACCGAGAGGTGACCGATTTGAACATAGTCCGGGAAATCCTATCGTATGGACAGAGAGGTGACTAATAGGATTCCCAAGGAAAGAATTGCCTTCTAAAAGTATCACATTTCATGACCTAGATGGACCGGAAGGAGAATAGGAAGTAGTTGTGAGAAATTGAGAGGAGACATGGAAGTGTAAACCTCATACCGGTTTCCTTGGATAAACACAAGTATACTTTCACCAAACGACACTTCATGCATATAAATCATAAGTTCATCAACGAAGAATTACTCTAACATCATTTCCTAGAGGTTTTCCTTAAAATCAACCCATTTACTTGTGAATCATTAAAAATCAATTTTAGATTTGTTTTGTTATAGTTTAGTTTTCTTTTAAATAATCACATTCCGAATCACCCTTTCACTCAAATAGTTAACGACCCATTAGCCTAGGTACCAATCCTCGTTAAAACCACACCTTCTCTCGTGAGATCGATATCCTGGACTCGTTAATCCAATCGTATTACCAGGCGACTGCGGCACTTGCTTAAAATCTCTAACAAGTTAATGGTTAAGATAGTACCTATAGTTAGTTAAGGTGTTACCTCTACCTGAAGACAATTATTTTTCTCTGCCATGTTCTGAACCATGTATTTCCCATTCTTTATACCCTTTTTGCCTTTATCTCCAAATTGGTAGCTTGATAGATATTTCCCCGGGGTAGGAAAAGTATGTATCAAGCCAATGACTGAAATGCATGTAATGACAATCCTTAAAAATTACAAGTGATGCGCCACCAAAAGCTAAAAATGAAGCTCATCCTCCCAACCCAACATGTTTTTTATACATATTTTCATTATTCCTAGTATAGACACAAGGGCCTATTCGTCTATGGTTTGTAAATACTGCATTCCACTTTGGTGTGTTTGTTTTTAGAGGTAAATAATGTGTGACTCCACTTTTCCCACATATGTTTTCATAATGGAAAATCCGACATGATCAAAAAACAAATGTGAAATATGTAGGAACAAAATGTGCTTATTGTGCCTTTCGATGTACCGATTGACGTGACATATGATGTTATTAAATTTCATGATATACTTAAGAACATGTATTGATAAAGAAATGCTTAAATTAGTCCTCACTTGTAAGTATCCATTGAAAAGCGGAAATAGGTTCTAACCTTGTCCAATATGGGATAACAATAGTGCGTACCGAATGTTAAAATTGGTTGACATAGTTGGAATGGAGGAAATTGAATTGTATGTTTTGCTAGTGCGTGTTAAGCCACAAGTGAATTAATTAGCTTGTATGTAACACCCCAAAATATACCTTAGCAGTTTTATAATATGTTTAGGGTATAAAATAAGTTAAAATTGTATTTTTTCTGAATTTATATTGCTAAGAACGAAAAATGATAAAACCATAATTAATACAAGAGTCAAAAGTAAAATAGTAAAATGTCACATTAAGGACTCAAGGGTCATAAAAAAATAAGTTTATATGCCATTGTAAAATATTTGATAAGTAGAAGTGTAAATGAAAGAGAAATGAAGGACTTTAATAAAAAAAAATTGGAAAACTTAACAAAAATGACAAGCCAAACATGGCCTTATGAAAGAATAAGAGATAAGACAAAATTTGGTCTTGTAAAGGAACATTTATCCATGTGATCAAGGATTTTGGTGATCAAAAAGAAGAAGGAAGAAGAAATAAGAGAAAAGAAAAAGATTAAGATATGGAAACTAAACCTAAAACCCTTTTTGATGATGTTTGGGTTTGAGGGAAAACCCTAACTTTACATAATAATGATGGTTGTCAGGGTCTTAGCCCGCCTATATGGTTGTCTGAAAGTCAGTCGCTGGTCCTCAATCGGCGAACGCTTTTGCATGTTAAAATGTCGGGGTTTTGTGGGAGATGTCAGCTAATTTTTTTCAAACCCACGTTTATTTCGCCATAACTTGGCCATAACTCATCTAAATTAAGTGATTCAAATTTCTGTGCACCCGCACTTCTAGGAAAACAAATCTCCTTGAAATAAGCGTATTCAAATTTAATTTATCGATCCGTAGTACCACAGCTGTAGTTCTCTATTTTCAGCTTCGTATGTTTGGGTACAATTTAGTGTTTAGGCTTACACCCGGTCACTCATCCAAATTGAAGGATTCGAATTTTCGACAAACTAGACTTCTTGAGAACAAATATCTTTAAATAAGTGTATTCACTAATCTCATTATACCCAAAATCGTCTAAAGAGAGCTCTATTTGTAGGAAATATTTTGGTATAAAGATATTCAAGTGAATAAATGAAATTGTAAAAGAATTATAAAAGTGATTACTATATGAACTATGATTACATGAATAAAAATACGAGCAATACTAAGAACATGATCATATAGGTTACGATAAAAGTAACAGTTATAGTATATGTATAAAGAAATACTGTCTTAAAGTATCTCATGTGAATACATGTGATTGCCATTATCCAAGTATATGAGATGTGCATAGTTTGAACACAAATAAAAATGTAATAAGATTGATTGTCTGCATATGTCCCCGGGTAGATGGATAGGTAGACATGCCTATTAAGGATTACATGATATAGTCGTCTTGCTGTCATTACAAAGGTCCTGCTTGGGTCAATACAAGATGTGATCACTGCCTCATACAAAGGATGCATCTGGGTACATACAAGAGTACCGTATCCACTTCTTGGAATATGCAAGCAAGACACAAGATGAGATAAAATGATTGCAATAGTTATAAGAACCATGTAACATGAAAACAATGATTTGAATTTAAAACTGTGATAGAACTAAAGTAATATAAAAAGTACTATGTATTATGAAGAATGAACGTGAGAACTCTAATAAATGACATAGTGTACAAGTAGTCAGATATATGAACAGCTAATGTGCAAATAGAAATTGTGTTAATTGTATATTGTCATTGAGGACCACTACAAGTGGTCATTTATGTTATATGTTTCCCACTACGCTATAAGCTTAGCATGGGTGTTTCATTCGTGTAGGTACTAAAGAGACACCCAAATGCACGACACAATGTGAGGCTAACACAAAGAATAGGAGTCAATATCTATAGGTCGCTACCTCTGATTTTGAATATGTACATGTAAAGTTTTTTTTTTCATAATAGGACTTGTATATGTATTAGTCAATGAGACTCAGATATTTGGTGGCTATTGACATTATGAACACCATTACGGGTGATAGTGTTAAAAGTTTTATTTCATCATGATTGCTTAAGTTATATTATGATACATTCAGTTATATTTCGAAATGGGCCCACTAATGTCAAGAACCTGTAAAGGGAGTCTCACCTGGTACATGTTCCCTCTTCCACCCAGCTGGGTCGGGGGGCGCCGACATTGTACTTACACAAATTTATTACTTGGTGGAAATTTTAATGTTGAGGAATTGGACTATGGTTGTGGGCCTAGTAGAGCTCCAGTTGCTGTTAGATGTGAAGTAAATGAAGATTACCAAGATTATGAAGATAAAAACAGACGATGAAAAGCCAATGAGATGGAGATGTTCAAGCCGATGGACATGTTCCGTCTTCTTAACTATTAACCAACGGCGGAGAATGAGCAAGGAGATACATTCTATGTGGATATGCCAAGCTGTGATGTCTCAAATAAACTAGATCCCGAGGACCTGCACGAGAGGAAATCCAAGCACTATTACTTCATCACCATTACCTTTAGTTTAAAATGTTGAAAACTTTGGTAATGTTGTTTTTAGAACGGCTCTACAGAACTATATTGAATGCAAACTAAAGTAGAGAATTTGTTGTTGGTCAGGTTTTTACTTCCAAAGCTACCTTGCAAGATGTTGTTAAGTTGTACTCTATTAAAGCACACCAACAATAGGTAGTTGTTACATCTTCAAAAAAAATTCTAGTGTTAAGATGTAATAAGGCCAAGGAGTGTCAATGTACATGAAAGCTTTGTGCTATGGTTGTAAAAGATACATCTTTCTTCGAAATCAATAAGTATAAAGGTCCGGATACTTGTGTCAATGCTTGCTTGAATCGGGACCAGCAACAATTAGACTCTAACTTGTTTGCTAATCATATCAAGGCAATGATTAAGGCATTGGGCCATGGTCAAGTACTGCTGGTCCAAGCAACCATTATGAAGCAATTTGACATGAAATATCATGCAGTTAAGGCATTGGTTGGAAAACATAAAACACGCATAATCTTATTTGGGGACTCATGTCATATGCAAAACTACCACGTTTCTTCATGGCATTGGAGCAGGCAAATCCTAGATGTGTTGTAACTTGGAAAACATTTGATAGTCATATGCATAACATCGAGGTTTTTCAACTCGTTTTCTAGGCATCTCATCCTCTATTAAAGGATTCAATCACTGTTGACCCATCTTGAGTATTGATGGTACACATTTGTATGGGAAGTATAAAGGCACGTTAATGATTACTATGGGCTGTGATGGTAATAATAAGTTGTTTCCACTGACATTTGCTATTATAGAAGGAGAGAATATTGATAGCTGGAGATGGTTCTTAGCATGTATTAGAAACAAGGTAACTTAACGGATGAGACTTTGTGTTATCGCTGACAGACATCTAGACATTATGATAGTAATGACTAATGTCCATCTTGGTTGGACTGAACCATATGCATATCATAGGATTTGCATGCGTCTTCTTGCAAGCAACTTTATGAATCGATCAAAGATAAAACTCAAAGAATTTGGTGTATAGAGCAGCTTTAGCAACAGAAGTTGGAAAATTCAATAATTATGTGGACACAATTGGGAGAATTAATTTAGAAACACAATGATAGTTGGAAAACATCCATTTTGAGAAGTGGGCACTTTCACATGATGGAGGTCGAAGATATGGGATAATGACTACAAACATGTCTAATGTTTTCAATAGTCTTAAAGGAGCTCAAAGTTTACCCATAACTGAATTGATTCAATTGACCTTTTTTAGGCTCAATAACTACTTTGTTGTAAGAAGGGAATAAGGTAGTATTAGATTGGGATTAGATTAGCAATATACTCTATATGTTGATGCTAAGATAAAGGCACATGTGGTTAAAGCTGGATCATTTGAGATTGTTCTTTACGATCACAACAAAGGATAATTTTATGGCAAGTCAAAGAGAGGTCGAAAACATCGCCTTAACTTACATGACCATAAATGCACTTGTGGTAAGACACTTAGATATGGATTTCCTTGTAGTCATATTATAGCAGCATGTTAGTTTCGATCTATAGATTTTCGATCATTTGTTCAAGGCTACTACAGTATTCAATCGTACTATGATACATGGGCAACCTTGTTCCATCCCATCTTCGATGAATATGAATGACCTCATAAGATGATTGAACCATTGTGCCTTCTGAGTCAATGAAACGCACATCACGTGCATGTCCTAAATCAACCTGTTTGCATAATGAAATGGACGTTAGAGAGAGGAAGACTACTATCACATGTGGGTTCTACAAACAACCTAGTCATAGTTGCTTATCCCTTGGGTTTAAATAGAATCAAGTTGATCAAACATGCATAAGCTGTTACATTTAATAATTGCATTGTATCTATATACTAGTATTGCTAGGTTTCTAATGGCGATTAAGCATACATACACAACGGAAAAATTTAAAATTTTTGCCTTTTTCTAACCCGACCATGGATCCATGATCCGATCGTACGATTCCGCTGACTTGAAGAATACCTTATTCATCGCCGAAGACCGTCTGTTCCTCGTGTGTGTTAAACCTCATTGTTGAACTGAAAGGTGCAACGGACGCTTCCACCCTCTACGCCTATTCACGAACGAGCCTTCGGGAAACCGGTGAAAAGAACGAAAAAGCGCTAGCGCTTGGTCGAGTCTCACGAAACCCTAGCCGCTCTGCCGTGAAAACGAATGAATGAATCCGCATAGGATCCCTTGGCTTAAATACCACTTAAGCCTATGGGTTAGTTTCCGCCCATTCTATATGCGGACTTCGTTGGTCCAAATAATGTCATAAAGGCTCAAAACCCATTTCGAACCCATGGATCATAAGCGGCCTCTAGCAAGGCATTATGACCACCCAAATTATGTGGATGTCAATAGCCCGACATAACCTAATCCATAATAATGTCGTAGTCCCTTTGTCTCACGATATCCTAATTGAACACAAGTCATGGACTATGTCTCCTTTGTAAAGTTCAATCATGAATTTTCGATCTTCACGGGCCTGATAATACAAATGACATTAATAATCCTTATTAATTCATTTGAGTACGGCACTACAATTTCCAATCTCACACGCCCAGTACCACAAATATTCCTTCTTTCTTAAACGGATGACAACCTTCATCCACTCACGTCCCTCTACATGATTTATTCTATATCCAACTACAATCTGTATTACCACCCTATTACAAAAGATGTTGAACCGTGTCAAAACATAAAGCTCCTCATGTAGGGACCTATGGTGGTGTTAGGTCGAAGAACAAAAAAGAAGACATTATTATGATGAGAAGTACTTATGACTTATAATCCATGTAGTATTCTCATGGTGGGTCGATCCAGTACAATGTTCACCAACATGTACTTATGAGCTGACTTAATATCATATATCCATGATCAGTAGTGTAACGCCCCAAAAATACCCTAGAATTTTTATAAGAAATTTTTTTTTTTTATATTCTGGGTATGAATTGAGCCAAACTTGGGTTTCCGGGAAAATTGATAAATTGACAAGTTATGAAATGATAAATTTAGTGAACCCGTAAATTTTGGCAATTTAACAAGGATAAAATTTAGATTTACAAGGGTATAAAAATCAAAAAGTGGAGTAGATGGGGCTATAGTAGAAATAAAAACAAGTCGAATTGCAAAAATTAAAGATATGAGGGCTAGTTGCAATTTATGAAAGTTGAAAATATAAAAATGGAAAACAAAGTTAAAATTCTATTTGGTCTCCAATTTTGCCCTAGCAAAAAAAACCGTGAGTAGGAGAAGAAGGGAGAGAACAAGAGAAGAAGAGGAAGAAGAAGGAGAAGGAGAGAAGATCAAACCAAGCGTATGTATTCATCTTGTGACTGCCATGCTTTGGATTTCTTAAGGCTCTCGTTTTTCTTCGAGAATGGTCCTCTCGTCTAGGGTTTTTGTGGAAGAGATCACACAAACCCTTAACTTGTTGGAGGTTGTGGGTAAAACCCCATATGGTACAAGATAATCACACAAATCCTCTCTTTAGATGGATCCATGGTTAATTGAGAGTTCAAAGCTGTGGTTTAGAATAAACCCCAACTAATCATCATGGCTTATTCTGAGGATGGTCATAACCCATGTTGGAATGATCTTTGAAGGAATTCATAAAAGAATTTTGAAGAAATATATGTAATTGAAAGAGGAATTGAGTAGAAAAGAGATTCCAAGGTGAATTTGGAATGGTTTTGATGTGTGTTTGAAGTGTAGATTTGATTGGGGATCAGCATAAAAAAATGTGAAACACACATTTTGGGTTACTGGTGACTTGTACTGTACACTTGAAAGTGTACTGCACACTGCTTGCTCATTTTGCCAAAGTGTACCGGTACACTTTAGGTAAACACACACCCGTCGCTATGTTCCCGCTCGACCAGCTTTTGTATTTGAGCCATAATCTGCTCATTTTTGTCCGATTTGAGCGATTCAAGGCTACGTAAAATGTGACTTCAAGGAGAACAAAACTTGAATAGGAATCGCCAATTCCTGTCTTAAGAGGCCTAAAATCTCACTCAAAGTAGGCTATGTGCAAGCAAACTCGGTTCCAGCTTTGAACATAGAGTGTCCGGTTGTTTCTGACGTAACTTGAGTTTCTAAGTGTTCGAATTGGGTGATTCCAATTGAACAGAACTACATTACCTGTGTTTAAAATGAGTACAAAGACATAGTGCCAAATGAAGTTAACCCCGAAAAAATTAGAAATACAAACTGTCCCTGCAGTAATTCAAGAATTGATTATTGAAGGAAATACACCTTTAGCTCGGGATAATCCGATTGAATGATTCCAATTTCTAAGTAAAGTAGACTCATAGGAATAAGAATGAGTCTAAGTCAAAACGCATCAGATCACCACTGCAAAGCTTTGCTTGCCTCAACGATATTCGCTTAGTACGATTATTTCGTATAATCACTAAGAGGAATAAATCAGATTGACCAGTGGTGAAGACGATAACCTGCCTAGGGATTGACACGAAAGAAACGGAATCGATAATTGGCTCGTTTCCGACTCTATCCTTAATTCAAGTATTTCGTAGTTTACCAATTAACTATGAATGAGAATACGAATCGACCATGAATGAGTATGCGATATGATTATGTAGATTACATGTCTTCAAAGATAATAATAAAGTGAATACGAGATTGAATGTGATAATCGATAACCGAATGAAAAGTAATGATGATAAGACTGATTCACCCAAACGGAACTCACGGAATTGTGAAGTGAATAATATACCAAATGAATCGCCGACGGATGCACCAATTCCAGATCCGGCCACAAAGGCACCTCGCCAATTACCCAATGTCCCACTCATGATGCACAATCGGCATCCGCCACGACGGGCGCGATAGTATCAAGAAATGTCCCACTTGGCGGATGTACCAATCGCATCCGTCATGATGGCGTATGGCATTTAATCGATACCATCGGTCGGGATGCACCAAACGGCATCCGCAGCGACGGGAGACCAAGTGATACCATCGCGGCGGATGCACCAAACGGCATCCGCCATGACGTGGGTATAGAATTGTAAATGCTAAGCACATTACCGGTATCGATAAGGGCGGATTCATCAAACTAATCCGCCGTAAATTGTGAATCGAATAGTCAAGGTGAAATAGCCAACGTTGACGAGTGTAATGAGATATTTTTATGAATATGTTTGAATATCATGAAATGAATTGTTGCCTTGAAAATGCATGCCGATATGATACGATACTGCAAATGATTTGAACATTGTTTTACGAGTATATGTTGATATATTAGGCATAGTTTAATGATAAATGCTTGCCGAAAGTTAAATCGAATATGGAATAGAACTGTATAGAACCACTTAGGGATGAAAAAATGTTTAGCTGCCAGTAGCTTAACTACATGCTGCTAAGATCGTAAAGAAGTTAAAGAGAAGAAGCCCAAGATCAGCAAGCAGTCGTAGTCATAGAGAAAGTACGGCTGAGCAAGTGTATACTTCAATTTTTTTATCATCTGAACAAGTGTGCTTTGTAAACAAAAGGATTAAACCCTCGAAACTTGATTGTGGCATCATCTTGAAAGAGCATAGAATGCTTTTCCTTGTAAATGTATTTTATTAATGTTTATGGGCTTACCGAATTGCTTTATATTTGTAAATGATCAGGCTTGCCCTAAACTCAAAACCAGTTTCCGCAACTAAATGAATTAATAAAAATGTTTTGATAAGATAAACGAAACGCTCAATAAACCGCTCCGGCTCGGATCCACCATTCGGTCGGGTCAGATTCGTCGACACTTTTTGAAAATAAAAATTTAATAAACGATAACTAAAAGAAATAAACCGGGCTTCCCGGTTTCTGCTCTACTCGCCGGGTAGATCTAAGCTAGGGTCGCTACAAGTAGAACATGATTATCAGTCACACTCCATACTAGTCTTAATTCACTATTGCTCCACCAATAATGAACGACTAGGGACAATTTAGAATAGTATTCCATTTGAAGTCTAGGGTTCTACTATCAAGTCACACATTTGATGACCAAGGTGGAATCAACTATTCATGAGTAAATCACCAAATTAGAAATGTAAGATGATAATGAAATGCCTATTTATTATTAAAATATGAAAGTAATAACAATTACACTATCGCCCTAAGGCACATCACTAACAAGTACTTGCTCATTTGTTTATCATTATTGATTGTTACATGTTACATATATGGTATTCGGAGGGCCTTATGATGCAGATCTGTTACATAGAATTGTCTTGATTTTACAGGGCAGACATCGATCTCATTTAGTGGACACTACTTAGGTATGCATTTTTCATATCATAAAATATTGTTTTCGATTATTGTGTAATGTAAGGGCAGAAATTTATTTATTGAAATATTTGTAGCTTTTGTCGGTACTCACATGTCGACAACAAATGTCGAAGTTCATGCGAGAGTGGCATATGAATCCTCGTATTCGCTTGTATGTGATCCGATCCGGGTTTTATGGTCTATATCTCATCGGACACGTCACACTCGATTGAGCCATCATCACGAGTCTGGTTGAGAGATGGAGTCCTAAGACACACATATTTCATTTAACGGCCGGGAGATGACGATCACATTACAGATGCTACCGCCCGCCGATCTACGTGGACCGGGCCACCGCCATACGTGACTTCGACTTGTCGCTGCTATGTCGTGAGTCGCTAGGGTGTGATCCTCCGCTAACCGAAAGCTTCATGAGTCGGTCGCCTCGACTTGTTGGTTGTCTTAGCAATTATCGACTCCACCCATAGACGCAGATGAGGTGACATTAGAGCGCAATGCATGTGGTTTCATCCTAACATTGCTAGGATCCTTTCTATTTGTAGACAAGAAAGGTCTGCATGTTCACCTTTGTTTCTTCCCCTTACGCTTTAGATTCCGACGCAGCACTTACTTACAAATAAGTACGCTTCTAGCACACTTATACCGGAGTTATGTCGTAGCAAGCTACTTATGGTGCTATTGAGATTTGGTTGTATTACTTGTATATCTATTTTACAATATTTATAACCATACACATATAAAAGTCAATCAACAAGATGTCGTTAAATCGAATTCGCTTTTTTTTTTTTTTATCCAAATTGTCTTAGGAGACTACACGTGGTCTAATTGATTTTTTGGTGACCAAGAATCCTAGTCCCTCATCACTTACATGATGATGGCGATGCGGTTGATGGAGACTTAGTTGAGGGTATACAACATGGATTACCAACTGAGCCTAAGGTTAAGGCTGAGCAGGCTGAGCATGAGCCGACTGATCCATTAGGATTTCGTTAGAGAGTACCTTTATCATGGGTGCATAACCCATATGGTGTGCTTACCTTATATCGAGACCAGTTGGATGTAATAAATCATGATCTACAATTATATATTAATATAATTATTTTATCATATTCACAATAATGATAATTTTAGTCCTATTAACATTGAGGTAAATTGTAGGTACATAGAGCTAAGGCATTTGAGAGTCTACACCATCTACTCCGATATATATCTTCGTTGATTAGAGAGATTCACTTTTGGACGATGTCACCCACTTATCTCGCTTGAAGATCATAGAATGGCATCGCTTCAGAAATAGTTATGGGTCAGTTCGACCATCATTAGGGATACATTTGGTTGACAGACAAGGACGCCACAAGTACGATTGGAAGACATATCATGCATCATACGTCGCCTTATGGGCTACACGTACAGAGAGGATCATCACATCACCTCTTCTAGCTAATATTATGGACTTTCATGATCCATATATGGAGTGGTATCGATGTATTACACATGTTTGATCACACCACCACTCCATAGGGATCAAATGAGGTACCATAATACAGTTACAACATCCCACTTGTTGGTAAGTAAGCATCTTTAAATTCTAAATTATTTCCAATATTTAATGCATAGAGCTGAAATTTACTTTTGTTTGGTTTTTTTTTTTTAGATATCTGGGATGGTAGAGATCACTATTATATCTCATGGGGCTTCTTCATGCTTGTTGTACGACATTCATCATAATACAGATCATTTTAGCCCGACTGAGAGGACTAGTGCATCGCTACACAAGACAGGAGGCATCTACATCACACGCGACCATCCATCGCACCTTTAAGGCCATCCACCGGCAGCTATAACACCGTGAATTAGACCTTAGTAGTTATTTCAGTTTTATAGTATAAGAAAAGTACAATTTGTATTTTTCCAGAATTTAAGTGCTAAAAGTGAAAAAGGATAAAGCCGGGATTAATACAAAAGCCAAGGATAAAATGGTAAATTATAAGTTATATTTGCAAATAAAATGAAAATGAAGGACTAAAATGCAAAGGGAAAAAGATTAACTCAAAAAGATGATAAGGCCAAACAAGGCATTAGAAAAAAAACCTCATTTTGGGTGAGAGTTAGGGCATTTCACGTTTGAGAGAAAAGAAGAGAAAGAGAGAAGAAGAGAGAAGAAGAGAAAGAGAGAAGATGGGAGAAGAAGAAGGGAGTTAAGGATCGAAGGAAAAGGAGAAGTTCAAGATGAATCTACATAGGTTTGAAACTTCTTATGATGTTTGGAACATCTCCTTTGTTCGAAATCGATATTTGCATGGCTAAAACTTGTTTGGAACTTTTGGTTGGAATTCATGTTTGGGTTAAGAAATTTCCAACCTCCTTTTTTGTCTATATGTAGGTTAGGAAAACCCTAACTTATAAATGTGTTTTTGGTTGAGTTGGATGTAGTTTAGAAGAAATTTTCGGTGAAAGGGTCCAAATTTGGCCATTTTTGCATTCAGCCCGACACCCTTACGCCTAGGCGTAGGAGTGCATGCCTAGGAGGACCCGAGCCCATACCTGCCTTTCCGGGTCCGCCTAGGTGGCAAGGTTCGCCTGGGGGCGAACCTCTCCGCCAGTAGCGGTCGCCTAGCGTACCTATAAGTTCTCGTTTTGGTTCCTCTTTCGCTAAAATTCAGACTAGGCATCTAGCCAAGACGCAAAATCGTAGAATTCCGAGACACCAGAGTCGACACGCTTCGGTGCGATATCATTTCACGCCGTAAAACGATTTTCGATGCGACAAAAGTCACATATAACACGTACTCATGTGCCATAAGTGGTAATGAAAAAGAAATGATGAAACACACCAAGATAGCGCCAATGTCAAACCTGGAAAGAAGGACAAAATGGTCATTTTAAATTTATTAACGAGAATAAGACGAAATACCAAATAAAGGTTTCGCCTTCTTCAACATCGCGCGAAAACGCGGGAACAAAAAAAGAGACAGCAGCTAAGGCTGGGTTTTTGAGCTTGTAGAGAGAAGGTGTTCCTATACCATTTAGAATATCGAACAATCCATTAGTCGACGATCTTCGGGACAAGAGGAGGCGTCTCGGAGGCCTACGCGTGGGTACCGGATTTAAGGAGTTTAGACAAACTCTGTGAGGTAGGGGTTTCTTCCTAATTGGGTTTTACACTTTATTTAAGTGTTTTTCAATGTTTCGGTTGGATTGAGGCCTTGAACGGCCGTTTGATCGGTCCCAAAACTTGGGACCGAATTGCTGTAATTTTTTGAGGTAGTTTACGCTGTCAGGTGGGTAGGGGCTGTTTGGGTTAATTGTGTGTTGATTTATGGATTAAATGGTGCTTTGGTATTTATAGGGCCGATAATGGCGTAGAGCAGGAGTTCACTAAGTGAGCAGATGATTTGATTTTCGGGAATAGTAACCGGGTTTTCACTATTCTAAACGGTGTTTCAAATTAATTTTTTTGAATTAATATGTTTGATGTTGAGTAATTCAAGTAAATTGCTCGTGTTTGATCATTAGCCAACGTGAGTTAATTTTGATGTGATGATGAAATTACATAACATGATTGTGTGATTTAATTTTTATGTGAATATATGCATGTTTATATGTTTGCATGTGTTATAGGCTTGTAATGGAATTGACATCATGCATTCCATATGCCCCAGGACACCCCAGAGACGGTAGGAGTGAGTGCATGAGATGGAGTCTAGAAAATGGTTTGGGTTGTCTAAAACTAAAGTGATCGGAGGGTAGTCCATACTAAAAATATCAATGCGTCGGAGGCGACCAGTTGATATACATCGGTAATCATAAATAATATCAATCGTCGGATCGGCCCAATTGATATATACACATCGGAGGGTTGTCCACTGAACAAATAAACATAATAATTTCTCATACGAGACAGTGGGTGTGAGAATCGATGAGGACTCGGTGCAGATGATCGGTTAGACATTCCAAGTAGGATCATGCATTTGCTTGGATGTGTGTTTATTTTGGAGCACTTGCAGCGCACTTGGGTGGAGAGTAGCCCACTTAGGGTGATTCCGCTATTGAGCATTGAAGCTCTACGTCGAGGATGCTATTTTACGGTGCACGGGGAGGCGTGCGAGACCCCGACCTAGTCACTAAGGGGCGGAGTTTAGAAGAAGAATTTGGATTGTGGCTTTGGGTTATGAGTATTACATGTATTAGAATTGTTTAATTTTTAATATATGTTGTATAAGTAAAATTTGAACTCTTGAACTATTGTTGGATAGTTGGATATGTATTGTTATGAATATTGGTTTATGGGCCCAGTGGCCGTTTAATCATATGTTTGTTATATTGTTTGTTTGGGATAGGTTTTATGCAGGTTTGTATTTGGGTGAGCTCTGCCACAAGGAGACTGCACGCGATTTTGTGAAAAATGTCGGGTCTTAGGCATTGTGCATGTGTGATGGGTAGTCAGCGTTCCCAGGAGTTTTGGGCGTCACGGCAGTATCGAGCCTGGGTATCGGCTCAGGGCTTGAAGTTTGGGCTTGAGCCGTAGTCTTTGAGGTATAAGAACATCACCATGGGTGTGGTTCGATGTTGATAGGTATGAAGTTACCTAGGAAATCACGGAATGGCCAGGGCCTTCTTTATGTATGTGTTTAGGTGATTGTTTGATAAATGATGTGTGAACATGTGTGAATGTTTGATGAATGGTGTGTATACCATGTTATATGTGTTATGTTTGTTTGTGTGCTTAGTGATTGGCACATGAGGAAAACAAGTGATGTGTTAAATTTAGAAGTTTTTTACAGGTGTGTAAAAGCTGGAACAACAAAGAAATAAAATAAATTTGAATCAATTTATTTGGTTATTGGATAATGAAATAAATTTTTAATAAATTTGAGGAGTTGAACACTAGGGTTAGTGTTATATAGGGAGAAGCTTGAGAAAGATGGACTACTTTTCTAGGAATTAAATGAAAAAAAAAAAATAAACAAAATAGAATTTTAAGCAATTTATTTGGTTTTATTGAAAAATGAAAAAAAATATATTTATATATATCTATATATATATAAGGTGGAGAAAATTTTTTTATAGTGTAAGCTTGGAAAAGAAAATGCAAAGAAAATAAATTTTATAAATTTATTTCAGTTTATGAATGAAAATAATTTTCTAAATGTTTTACAAGTTGTAAAATTTAAGAAAATGGAAGTAAAATAAATTTTATAAATTTATTTGAGTATTATGGAAATGAAAAAAAAATATAGGTGTATATTTTTATTTTCTGTGGATGAAAAAAAAGAAAAACGAAAAAAAAAAAAAAGAAAACGGTTTTGGGCTACTACTTGGAATTAAATTGTGAAAAACAATTTGTAATCTGAGAGAATGTATTGTCGTGGCTGTAAAGAAGTGCAATTAGCTTGGGTTGTATTGCAATAGGATCCAATTGTATTGCAAGAGGGTGGTTTTAGGAGACTGTTGAGGAGTGTGTTGCAATACAAGAAGTGTATTGCAGGCTGGAAAGGACATGGGAGGCAGGGATTGTATTGCAATACAATTCTTGTATTGTAACCTAGTGGGGCTGAAATTGTATTGCAATACACTGCTGTGTGTGTGACGAGCGATGGGAGTGGTGTATCGCGACACGGCCAGGCGCAGTATGACCGAGCGACTACTTGACACGGCGCATGGCGGGAGACGAGCGCGGGGGCGACACGGGCGGCCCAGGCGCGCGGCTGGGCGTCTTTGTTTGGGAGTGTAGGCCCGTACCCTTGGTGCACTCGGCTGTTTTGACCGGTTTGACTACAGTCTTGTTCTGAGTCAATTTTGAGCCTTGTTCATGAAGACAGGTTCATGAACAAGCATTCATCACAAAATTATTTCCAAAAAAAAATTATTTAAATTAAATTAAAATAAAAAGAAAATCAAATAAAATGAGACAAAATTTTGGGAAAAAATTTTTTCAAAATGAAAATTTTGTTGATAAAAAATGTTTAAATGTATAATTAATTGCACTTACATTTACTTGTAAATGCAAGGAGCGATGTCTTCTCTTTGATTTATGTATATAATAGTGTCTCTCGGTACATGTTTATGCATAAGTGTATTGAATTGCTTGCCATGTTAATTGTATAGATGGCTGGTCGAGACGAGGACGTAGAGGGCGTCCACGGGGTATTGGTCAGGCACCACGATGTTTGATCGTGAGGCTTCTTGAAATTTGTAGGTGTCTGTGGTACATCATAAATTTGGTATAATTGAAACGGGGAAGATCTTAGTAACCTCGAGGAAGTTTAGGGCGCATCATCCTCCGAGCATTCACGGGAGGAGATCGATGGTGTGAGACCAGTTCATCTGATTGAGAAGGTGTTAGAGGTTATGGAAATTACCTCTACGGCCAGCTACCCGAGGATTAGACAATTTGTGTTGGTGAAGTGAGGCCACAAATATTGTAGAAATGGGCAAGGACCTCTTGAGACCTTAGAGGAGCCTTTGTATGTGAGTTCTTCCCTAGGGATTAGGGCGAGAATAGGGATGATATGTCGTGGTTGCGAGTTGGAGATCTCGGGGACTCTACTGCGTATTAGTGGACTGAGGATGCGTGGACATGTGTAGGAGTTCGATGTCATCCTTGGGATGGATTAAATTTGGCTTGACTTACGAGTTGTTATCCCAATTGTAAGCGTGGGAGGTTCTGACCTAGGCGCGGGACCAGGTACACATGGTATTTCGGGGGGGACAAACAGGCATTTGCCCGAGACAATTATACGAGTCCAGTGTCGAGGGCGGTTAGCGGGTTAGGTATGAGCCCCTTGCCACTAGAGGACGAGGAGGAGCCGGACGGATCTACCTTGAGTAGTGTGCGGAGTTATGTGGATGTTTTCCGGATGAGCTACCTGGGCTACCTCCACGGAGGAGTAGTAGACTTAGTGGTGTCGAGTTCATACAGTATTTCACCCATCTCTATGACTCCTCTGGGATGGCGCCGAGTTGAGTTCACGAGAACTCGAGTCCCGGACCTCTGAGAACTGCGGATAAGGGGTTCATTAGATTGAGCACTTCACCATGGGGTGCTCGGTTCTATTCTAGCGAAGAAGAAGGACAAGACCGCCATTTGTGTATTGATTACGAACGATTGAACGGGGTTCGATCAAGAATCGGTATCCATTGCGAGGATCGATGATTGTTTGATCGGTTGAGAGGAGGGCGCGAGTCTACTCGAATGAACCGCACTAGTTACCATCAGTTGAGGGTTAGGGAGACCGATATCCCTAAGACTGCGTTTAGGACGCGTTATGAGCACTTTGAGTTTACGGTGATGCCCTTTGGATTGACGAATGCGCCAGCAGCATTCATGGACCTCATGCATAGGGTGTTCAAACCTATTGCGTCGGTTGTCATAGTCTTCGTGGATGACATTTTGATCTGCTCGATCCAGTGGGAGCATGAGTATCACTTGAGTTGTTCTGAGTTGTTGAGAGACCATCAAGCATCATATTAAGTTCGATGGGTCACGAGTTTTGGCTTGCGAGGTGAGATTTTTAGGACATGTGGTGTCGGCATCGAGTGCGGTCGACCCGAGAGAAGGTTGGCGGTGATTAGTTAGGAGAGGCCAGAGATGTCAATCCTCGAGATCACGTAGTTTCTTAGGTTCAGGTGGGTATTACGAGGAGATTCGAGAATGGGCTGAAGTTGTCCATTCGGGCGGATCATAGGATTTCGCCCTACGGGACATGGATTCAGTAGTTTGGACTGACCGCGACCATAGAGAGAGAGATCGAGGATACTCGGAACACTCGGGATGCAGGTGTTGGTAGCAGAGGAGAAGTCCCAGCCTTCTTCTAGTTCGGAGAAGAGGTAGAACCTGCGTCACGAGTTTCCCTTGACTAGGGCCGAGATTGGGCATGTGAGGCGGGATTGCGACGGATCCCGGGACTTTGGGACGGCGAGTCCCGGTTAGGCTGCCAGAATAAGGAGAGTATCACGGTTAATTCCTCCACACCACTAGTGCGGTCGAGGAATTTGCCCGATTCGGGTGCTATCTGGCTTACTCAGCCCATGTGAATAGGCAGAGGGGCGGAGTGTGGAGTGAGTCGGGGTGGTCGAGGAGTTGCGGCGAGGCGTGGTGGACCTTAGGGTGGTAGACTATTGGTTGTTGATGTCGGGCTTGACATGGATGAGTTAACCCGATATCGGGTTGTCGATGGTGGAACAGTCGGGTTGTCATACGAGCACGACCTTGGTTGGACTTAGAGGTTAAGGCCTTTAGAAGCCATGTATGATGTTCTTGTAGGATGTAGGGGAAAGAGTGATCGATAGGTCGGTTATGAGTGAGAGATCTCGAGATTACTTGCTCATGGTGGAACCGAAGTGAGATTATGCAGTATGACATTATTGCGCGTTCGTGTGCACGGTAACATCGGCGTCGAGTCGGGTGTGGGGTGCCGCGATACCGGTCGTCCTACACTCTTGGTGAGTGTGGGTTGAGTTTGTCTTTGGTATTACGTCTAATGAAGACTCATAGTTCGATTCGAAATGTAAGAGGCTGAAGTGTTAGTAGAATTTATGTTGTCGAGATGAAAACACACGGTCGGGTTATCACGTAGACTTAGAGTTGAGTGATAGGAGTCGAGATGACTTCGAGATTTGGATAACACTTTGGAATTTGCATTGTGTGGTGGCCCAGCAAGAGGCTCGGTATACGAGATACCGTTCATGACATAGATGAGTTGACCAGTCCATTGGATTGTCAGTGATTGTGACCTTGGGAAGGTTAGCGTTTACACACCAAGTAAAGGTTGTGTAGGGTTATGTGTTGTATGGATTATATACAGGATGTTAGAGACATCTGCGACATGCGTCTCGGATCATGGGGTAGGAGCATTAGCCTTAGTGGAATCGCCCGACATGATAGTTATCGGCGAGTATCTGAATGGGCGTATATGAGGCATTATATGGGAGGCGAGTAGATCACTTGGATTATGTTGGATGAGGTGGAGAGTTAAGTCAGCTGATCTGATTTGATTAGAGACACCTCGAGAAGGTGAGGCTTGTCTGACGGCGTCTTCTCACGGCTCGGAAGCGGCGGAAGAGCTATCTGCGAGATGTACGGCCGTCGACCCTTAGAGTTCGAGGTGGGGATCATATCTTCTTGAAGGCGATGCCTGGGAGTGGTCGGGTTCGGCCCGTGGGGAAAGTTGTGCCGAGGTCGTTTGGGCCTTTCGAGATACTCGGGAGGATTGACATTATGCGTGCCCGGTTGGCGTTCTGTGACATGTCGGTGTCCGAGGTATTTCACATCTCCATGCTCGGAGTATACTCCAGGATCCGGCTCATGTGGTGGATTGGGGGCGGATTGAGTTGACAACGTGAGACCTTCGGAGGGACCGAGTGTGCATTTTGGATAGCTAGATCGGGGTTTTGCGACCACCTGGGCGGTGAGGCTGAGTAGAGAGTGCTATGGCGGCACTATGGGTGGAGGGAGTCAACGTGGGAACGCAAGGGACACGATGCGGGCCACCTATCCACATGCTTGTTTAGGGATGAAGGTATGTGAGACAATCGTTTTAACATTTAAATGACTAGTTTACATGCATGGTAGAATGCACGTTGCATGCATGTTAGTGATGTGATTGTCCCGAGATTTCGGACGAAATTCCTTTAGAAGGAGGAGAATGTAAGACGAAATTCCAATTTACGGAAAAGGGCAAAATCGGCGTAATTTTGGTTACAAAATTGTAATTCAGTAAAAAAATCTGAAATTTATTCTCACGGATCTCGGATGTGAAGCAGTTTCAGCAGATTGGAATCATCTCGTGAGAAATCTAGCTAACATGTAAAATTTCGTAGAATTAGAATGATCGGTGTTGACACGTTTTTCGAGCATTGCATTTGGTCTTAGTAAAAAGATTTTTGATGTGACAAAGTCGCTATAACAATGCTCATGTGTAAATGGTATGAGTAAGAGAGATGATGAAAATGGGCCAGTAGAATGGTCTTAGGAATGTGGCGGGAAAAGAAGGACAAAATGGTCATTTTGGAAATTTATTAAATGAGAATAAGACGAAACACTAAATAGTGTTTGTCTTCTTCAAATATCAAAAGGGAAAAACGTGGGAAACAAAAAAAGAGATGCAGTGGCTATGGGGTTTTTGAGTTTAGAGAGAGAAGGTGTTCCTTCTCTCTAGAATATCGGGCAATCCGAGCGTCGACAGTCTTCGGGACGAAGAGCTGGCTACGTTGAGGGCTATGCGTGGTACTAATTTAAGGAGTTTAGACAAACTCCGTGAGGTAGGGGTTTCTCCCTACTTGGGTTTTACTCTTTATTTAAGTGTTTTTCAATGTTTCGGTTGGCTTGAGGCCTTGAACGACCGTTGATCGGTCCCAAAACTTGGGGCCAGAGATTGTTATAATTTTTTGAGGCAGTTTACGCACAATCGGGCAGTGGAAAGTTTGTTTAGTTCATTATCTTGATTTATGGATTAAATGGTGATTTGGTATGTATAGGTGTAAGACCCGAGAAATTCCAATTTCTGGAAAAATGGTAAAATCGTAATTTCGGTAAAAAATCCAAAATTTATTCTCTAAATATCGGATGACGAAATAGATTTCATGAGTTGGAGATAGATCTTCTTGAAATCTAGTTAGCACGTCAGATTTTGTGAATTAAGAGACAATTGGAATTGATACGTTTTTGAGCATCACATTTGGATCTTGTAAAAGCGATATTCAATGTATTAGTCGCGTATAACGTGTCTTCGTGCGTAAGTGGCATGATTGAAATTATGAAAATGGACGGCCGAGATAGTGACGAGTGACAAAACTGGAAAAGTAGGGACATAATGGTCATTATTTATATTCTTAAGTTAGAAAAAGACAAAACAGCTACAGTGCTTGTCTTCTCCAAATTGAAAAGATACCAAAACGTGGGAGAGGAAAAAATTTGGAAACGTGTGGGTTGTTTGGTTTTGGGGAGAATATCTAACTATATAGATTTTCTGGAGAGATAGGCTAGTCGAGTCTTTGAAGCAAGAAGGAAAGTTGCTGCGCGGAGGAGCCTACGACGTGGGCGTCGGTTTAGGAGTTTTGACAAAGTGGGGTAGGGTTTGCTACTTGGGTTTACACTTTGTTTAAGGGTGTGTTTACAGCGTTTGAGTTGAATGAAGTAGTGAGGGCCGTTTGATCGGGTTCCAAAGCTTGGAGCCAGGGTGGAAAATTTTAAGAAATCCATGTGAATGATCGGGTGGCCCATCACGAGAATGTTACAGGTTGCTGGTTGTGCAATTATGTGTTAATGCATGCTTTGATGCGTATAAGGCCGGGAATGGCCATGAAATTTGGGTTCCCAAAGTGAACCGATGATTGGATGAATGGATGTGAACAGTAAACCCGAGGGTTTTACTATTCATCTGAATAGTGACATGAAAATAAATTTTTGTGTGAAAATGTGTTTGGCCTAGCAATTTAAGTGGAATTGCTCGTGTTTGATAATTAGCCCAAGTGAGCTAATTTTTGGTGTAATGAATTGTGGAATTGCATAACATGTTGTGTGATTTAAATTATGTGAATATATTCATGATTATATATTTTCATGTGTTATATAATTGTATTGGAATTGGCATCATGCATTCCATATGCAACACAGGAGCACCACAAGATGATAGGAGTGAGTGCATAGAGATGGTTCGTGAGAGAAGTGGTTTCGGAGGGTTGACTAATAATAATAAATATCGAAGTTGGTCCATTACTTATACATCGGAGGGTAGTCCATATAAAATATCAATCGTGGTCGACTGATTGATATACATCGGATAGTCCACTAAATATAACATCGAATCGATCCGTTTCTTATAACGGAGGGTAGTCCCTTGATTAAAACAAAATCTTTGTTTTGAAAAATAATGATTAATCTCATACGTGGCTTAGGCAAGTGTGAGGGAGTCGGTGAGGACTCGGAGTATGAGTTGATAAGTTAGACATTCAAGTAGGATCATGCATTTGCTTGAATGTGTGTTTACTAGACGTTGCATATGCGCCTTGGGTGGAGAGTAGCCCGTTAGGGTGATTCTTCTTGGCGTTAGGCTCTATACTTTGTCGAGGAACATGTTTTGGAGTCTGAAAGGGAGCGCCTGAGGAGTTGCTCATCATAGGGCCGAGTTTGAGGAAGAGAGTCGAGTTGTGGCTTTGTTATCATTATGTATTCATGTTAAATTTTAGAATTTTAATATGTGTTGTATAAAGTGAACTTTGACTCTTGAAACTATTGGATATAGTTGGTTTACATTGATGATGAGTATTGTAGTATGGGCCCCGAGGCGTTTTACTCATATATGTATCTTGTGAATGTTGATTGGGACGAGATGATGTATTTGGGGTAGAGCTCTCGTCTGAAAGGCTACGCCGGGTACCGTAAGAGATGTCGGGTCACCCGACATTCTCGAATATTCCACGGGTTGATGGGTAGTCAAACGGACCCCAGTTTTGAGGTGTCATGGTGCAGTATCAACTGGTGGCCTTGCCCCTTCCCGGTGTGGGCGTGAAACCACTCCTGAAAATCGGTAGATTTACCTCTAACGACTAGAAACTCTGTGAAGCGACGCTATTGCTTGCTAAAACCTCTGTAAAATTTTTATTTAAACTTATGATTTTATAAAATTTGACATAGCAGCTACATATGGGACATGTCCCAAATCTTGTATACATCCAATTTTCTTATATCAAAATATGGCAACCAACATACCAACACATTCTCACAAACTACTCTATGTACATACATATGCTCCATTATACAAGTTCAAAGTATTTCCTTACCTGATATTCTTAATTACGACAACGATATAAATGTCGGAAGATCCTAATCTGCTCCGGCGTGGAGTATGCATTACCTGGAAAATAGTTTTAAAATACAAAATAATGAGCTAAGCGAGCTCGATAGTGTATATTTTATAAAATGTTTTATTTTTAGGAAAACATCTCAAAATTGTA